>JASANA010011367.1:0-11342 GCA_030248095.1 Ptycholaimellus sp. GST1_10
CCCATGCCCGGAGGCCGGAAGAGCTCTGGCGCCCTGCCCGAAGCGGCGGGCGGCCAAGGCCAGCTTAAGCAGTTACCCCATTTTTGCGTCCGTCTGTCCGCATATATATATATATATATATATATATATATATGTGTCTTTCCGGGGCCGGGCCTCCGCGGTTTTTCAACAAAATTGGCTAATTTTTTGCATGAAGGTCCTTCTGGGTGGTATCTCCAGGCCATTTTTTGGGATGGGCGTAATTTTTCGATGTTCGCCCAAAACTCAATTTTTTGATGTTTCAAAATACGAAAATTCATAAATCACTTGTTTTTCAATGAAATTGGCTGAATTTTGGCAGGTACGTCCATCAAGGTGATATCTTGAAGCTGGCAAAAGGAATCTCCGAAATATTAATTATTTCCCGATTTATGGCGAAAAACCTAAAATCTTGATGTTTCAAAAATTCGAACATCCATAAATCGATTGTTTTTCAATGAAATTGGCAGAATTTTGGCAGGTACGTCCATTAAGGTGATATCTTGAAGCTGGCAAAAGGAATTTCCGAAATTTTAATTATTTCCTGATTTATGCCGAAAAACCTAAAATCTTGATGTTTCAAAAATTTTAACATCGATAAATTGATGGTTTTTCTATGAAATCAGTTGAATTTTGGCATGAACGTCTATCAAGGTGGTAAATTGAAGTTCAGAAAAGGACTTTTTAAAATGAACTTTTCATATTTAGTCAAAAACCTAAAATATTGATGTTTCAAAAATTCGAACATCCATAAATCCCTGAGTTTTTAATAAAATCAGCTCACTTTTGGCAGTGATTCATATGGGTGGTATAGTAATGTTATTTGAGGTTTTTATTTGGACCAAAGGCCGCGCATCTTGGCGATAGCCGAGTATACCTTGTCATATTTGCTTGCCTAATTAAGTAATGCAGCTTGTGCCAGCAAAGTCAGGTGACTCGAAATTCGCATGCTCCAAAGAAAACTTAAGATGCCAACAATTGGTTTGCTAAGCTCCCCATTTTTCTGCTTAGTCTGCTTGCAAGTTCAAGTTTATCAGCAGGAAAAGTTGTAAAGTTCAAAATCACAAGCGAAAGTGGGTTGGAAGAGATGGGCGCCATGGGGCCAGGACAATGGGATCCCATCGTCTTCGCTTGCTGAGGTGGCAAGGTCGCAGGAGCTCTTGACCCGCGGCATGCAGCCACTTGTTGGCCACCCATTGGTGCCCATAGAGTACGGGACAGGCGGCGTGTCGTGTGTCCAGGACAGGCGTCCCAATCTTGTCCAGGTTCAGCCAGAACACTGCCGCTCTCTGCATCCTTTCAGCTTGGGCATAGGAATCGATTTTCGGCGAAATAGATTGGCAGACAATGTGCAGGGATTGCTGGTCTGATTTGTCACGTATAAGGAGCAAGGGCGTAGGAAGTTTGCGGGTTTTTTTCACTTGATGGCGAGTGGGAGGACAGAAAGAAAGCCGTTCATAAAGTGTGAAGGGGAGGAAAAAGGAATGAACTTAACAGCAATCGGGCGAATGGCCAGGCCAAGCTCCTCGAAGACAGTGGCACCGCCAGACACAGGCTCGTTCAGCTGCAGCCTGCCCGGTCTCTGGCCTTGGGAGGAGAGGGGGGATGGGGGCTGCAGGCTAACGTAGAAGAGGACGGTGGCAATTCGATTCCCGTACTCCTCGTAGTGGTCCGAGTCTGGCCCTACGTCCTGGAATAGCCAGGGGCCCTGGAAGGGTGGGAATGGGGGAGGTATGGAGGGTAGGTACGTAGGTGGTCATGTCGTAGTGGGGCTGGAAGTGACCGCCGATGCCGTAGTTGGCGATCTGGAGGCTCTCCGCTGACTCGATGCTGAGGCCGGTGAATGCTGCCGTGCGCTGACTCACTGCTGCCACCAGGCCATCATCCTTGTCCTCTACCCACATGCTGCCAAACATAGCTCAACCACTCATTGTCCTGGAGCGGAGATAGGGAGTTGGAAATGGTGATGTGGTGGAAATAGGACAGGGAAAAGGGAAAGGTAAAGGGGAAGGGCAATGTTAGGAGAAGTATTTTAGACGGGAACAAAAATAATAAATTTTTATGAAATTTTTTTTTCGGTAACAGTGAATAAATTGGTGTGGGTGGAAGAAGGTTTTTATATGGTAAATTAAGCAGGGACTAGAACTTTTGCGCCACTCGGTAGTCTGAGACGTATTCGTGCTCATCCTCCTCCTCCTCATCGCCCCCCTCCGACTCCTGACCCAGTACCTTCGCTCGCTGCAGCTTCAACACTGCCTCTGGTTAGCCAAGGAAAAGCAGAAGCCTAGCCTAGCTGAACCTTGGGCGAGGCAACGGCCTGAAAGTGTGCGATCTCTGCCTCCGAGAGGGCCTCGTGAATGAGCAGGATGTGCGGCCTCAGATACAGCACCTCCACTTTAAACGGCGCCAGAAAACTGAAGGCACTGCTGCGCTGGCGGTAGCAGAACAGCTGCGGAGCCTCACAATCAGTGTTCCCCATGTTTCAAAATAGGCCGACTAGAAAAAATTCAGAAAGATACATTTGCTCAAATTTTTTTACTAATCGACTAACCGTCAATGGAACTACAATCAGTCCTTTTTAGTATCGGACAGGAACAACTGTGCCTATTCTCTGAGCCCGCAACCTTGAGGTTTTCCCCCCTGCAGAGTGCCTCACAGCGCGGATGCGCCGTCTTGTTGTCTCTCTCGTTCGCCAGCAATGGCAGGGTCTCCAGCCGCCCGTCCCAACTGGAGCTTGCATTCCGCACGGCCCTTTCGTATCGGCGAAGATTGGCCGCCGCCTCTGGACAGCTGGGCTCTGCCGATTCACAAAGGAAGTCTTGGGGGGCGCTTTTGAATAGTTGCAGCTGGAAACCTAGTCTGTGCAGGAGACGAGCGTAATGGACAGCCCACTCCGGGTTGCCCTGCTGCGAGGCGCTCTGGGCCAACTGGTGATAGAGGCTGCTGGCCTTGAAAGAATGGCCCTCAGATCTCCTCCGATTGGCCAATAGCAGCCATTGAAGGGCGTGGTAGTGATCGCTGTCCTGGGCAGCTGACTGGGCCAGTTGGAAGACGTCGTCGGGAGTAAGTAAGGCAGTGTTGTTGGAGCCCTCTTGTGGAGGTGCTCCGGGCAGGCGACCCTGGGCCAGTGTCTCCGCGGAGAGGTTGTAGGAGTCCTGGAGACGGAACAGGGCCGCTGCCGCCCCCTTTAGGTCCAGCGAGGAGGCTGAGCTCAGCTGGGGCCCTGGTAACTTATCTCTGGTCTAGAGCATTTATTTTAATTTGTTTATTTTAAACAATTTAAAATAAAATAATTAAAAAGTATGACTCGTCAAGTTGGCGGGCTCTTGCATGAGCCTCTGTGCTGATGCGGCGAAGGCGACTGCGTCTTGGAGCTGGCGATATTGGCTTAGTGGGTCCTCCCTTCCTCCAGCTTCTCTCTGCCTGGCTCTCTCCGATGTCAATCTGAGAAGTCTCTCCGACTGTTCTACTGCTCAATACAGAGGCCTGCACTAGTGTTGGTGTAATTGAGGAGGGAGTGTGAAGAGTGTGATTGAAAGAAGAACCGGTGAAGTTGGTGGAGGCGCTGCTCTTGTGTCTGTAGATAGGGCAGGAGGCGTTGCTTGATGGCGGCATGGTCTTCTAAGAGTTTCTGGAGGCCAACACTGGAGGTGAACAGCTCTCCACGGACCAGGGTCCAGCCAATCAGAGCCAGAATAGGCCAACTGTGCATCTTTTGACGGCTGCTTGCCTCAGACTCTCGTGTCCCAAGCCGGTTGCTGAGCGTTATTATTAAAGGGGACAGAGGCCTAAGCATGGTGACAGCTGAGGGCGAGCTTAGACTAAGTGATGAGCCTTATGAGCTCTATTGTTGGTCATGCGGTCACGTTGACAATCTTTATTCAAGTCTTGCTTTGGAATAATCCTGCAATCATGGCACAAGAAAACTATAAACGAACTTTTAAATCATCAGATTTAGTGTAAGATTATTTGGTTAGTGCAACATTTCAGATCGCTTGAAGTATGTTTCTCAGCATTCGTTTCTGAAGTTTTAGGATTTATTTTTAAAAATTAAAAAACATTTAAATTTTTAACAAAATCGAAAAAAAAAATTTCAGCTTAAACGCTTCGAATTTTTACTAGGACTTTTCTGAGACATTCAAAAGTTATTTTATCATCTATTTTTACCCCCATTTTACCTGTTTTTTTAAAAACGATGCACTTTTTAAGACTTGTTAAAGCATAAGCGCTCACAATTCAAAATGCAATCAAAAAAACTTAGAGCTAGGCCCTTTACATGCTCCAATCATTGCTGAAAGAGTGAGTCTTTGCAGAGATCTTCATGCAGGCAGGTCTGCCGCTGGCCTGGGCTCAGCTGGGTACGCTGGTGATGGGCGCCTCCAACTGCCTAGGCAGCCTCCTGGCCATCCCGCTCATGGACCGCTTGGGTCGTCGCACTCTCCTTCTCACCAGCTGCGCTGTCACCACCGCCTGCCTGGCCCTATTCATGGCCGCACAGCTGCTGCACGACCTCCCGGTGCTGTTTTTGCAGCTGCGGCGATTGATTTTAGATGTATTTTATCGTATGGTTTTTTTTGCTAATTTGAGCAATTAGAATTTTTTTAATATCTTTTTTATACGGTTAGAAAATTATAATATTTTTTAAAAATTATAATATTTGTGGGTCGAATTGCGAAGCGCTAAAGGTACTTTGCAAAAAAACTTGAAGATACTTTGCAAAAATTACTTTGCAAGTAGAATAAAACTGTTATAAGTTTTGATCATTTGGAAGTTCTCTGTTGCGCGGTGTTATTTTCAAAAGTCCAAAAAACGGCTTTTGCAAACTTGAGGCCCTTAACAGCATAGCTTGGCCGGGCTACGTTGGACTGGGCGCAATCATGGTGCATGTTCTGGCCTACAATCTGGGCCCCGGGGCCATCCAGTGGTTCATCAGCGCCGAGATGACGCCCCAGGCTGCTCGCTCTCTAGCCACTACCGTCACTGTCACTACCAACGGTTTTTTTGTCCTACCAGAATGGATTGCACAAATATTCGAATCGTCGACTGAAATTAGGCGTAGGCTTAGGCATTGTTGGATTTTAGTCGTTTTTGGAGTCCTCGAATTGTGTTAAAGCTTAATTTTAATTGTTTTTATTTGATTGCCGTTTTGCTTTTCTAGGACTAAGCCCAATGAGCCAAATCTGTTTGCGTCCGCATAAGACAGGCTGGAGTTGTAGGCCTGGCGCAGGTGGTGATCAACTTCGCCTTCACCCCGCTGGAGTCACTCATCGGAGCCTGGGCCTTCCTCACCCTCCTCCTACCCTCTATCGGTTCCAAATGCTCCCCCCCATTAAAACTCTGCAACAATTAAAAACCGCAAAGTTATTCTGGAAGAGAGTCAACATGACAACTGTTCAGTTTAGAAGAGTTGGGCATAAAAAAAAGGCCAAACTATGCAGGCATCTGGCTGGTGCTCTGGGCCCAGCTGCCAGAGACGGCCAACCGAAATGTGGACGAAATCATCCAACGCTGGCTGGACAAGGATGAAGCCAGTGCCCCTCTCAGCCCAGAGGAGGAAAGTGATGATGAGCCAGTGCTTGCCTAGCTCACTTTCAGCTGCCAAATTGTGTCTCGAATCGGGACTCTCTATGCGTTTGCTGCGTTTCACCTGTTCTGTGCTGCTTTTGTTCAGCACGAGATGTTGTATTCTGGTTTTAGTCTACGGCCTGGATGCTGGATCAGTGGCTTCAGTCAGCTTTTGCTAAGAGTCATCGTGCTTAGGAAACGTCTTTTTTCAGCTCAGACAAAGGGCTGCCTTACGTTTTTTGCAAGTTGATAAACTTAGCAGTGTTCTTTGATGGTCAACGGCGAAATCAAAAAGCAAAACAGTCAAAAAGTGAGGATAAACAGAATCTAATTGTGGTCATGAGTGCCTTTATCTTTGAATATTTGCAACATTTTCAATAAATGCAAAAAAAGAAAAACAAATGTGCCCCCATGTACTCCATCGCAGATCATAGCATTTAGAGACGGCAAAGTGAAAACAGACAAATGAGAAGATTTCATGATGTAAAATGTGAGCCAACATCGGCCGCATAGCTCAGTCGGTTAGAGCGTCGTGCTAATAACGCGAATGTCGCAGGTTCGAGCCCTGCTGTGGCCATCTTTTTGCTTCAAATTCTGGTGTCTTGACAATTAAAAATTGTAAAAGATGATACACAGTCTTTGAAAACTATTACTACGTTATTTTTACGTATTTTTTGGGTTTTGAAAATTTTGACAATAAACTAAATTTTGCCCAATTATATGTTTCTGAATCTTTAATTTGGAATAAATAGTACCATCGGCAAGCCGAAAGTAAGCTCTTTTCTCCCAAAAATATCAATTTCCCCGAGTGTAAAGCAAAGGAAATTTCCCTACTACTAATGGAATTTGCTTGTGGGGCATTTGCATTTTGTTTTCGCGCGCAGTTCCAAGGCTCTTTTCATGCGCGCTCAAACAAAATACACATGACACAGCAGATTCCATTATTAGTAAGAAAATTTCCTTTGCTTTACACTCGGGGAAATTGATATTTTTGGGAGAAAAGAGCTTACTTTCGGCTTGCTGATTTAAGATCTAGCATAGACCCTCGAAAATGACACCTGGGTCGAAAAGAGGGCCTGGGCGCTGACGGTCGCTGCGCTCCCTCGCGCCAGGCCAATTCCTTGATAATTTAAACCACATAGCTCAGTCTGTTAAATTAGAGCCATGTCGTGGCTATTTAAGATATTTAGGTATCCAAAAATGGTATCTCTTCTGGTTTCTTTTTTACTAAAAAAAATCGTCCATCGAAATTACAGTTCACTATACCATAAAACCATCTTGTTTCTTGTTATTTCAAAATATGGTTGACAAAACTGGATTTCGCCTAAGAGCGCACCATTCTTCTTCATCAGACCACTGTCAGACTGGTTTCAACTGCACGCTCAACTTTGTCAACAAGCCCAAAACGCCAATTATAGCTCTCTTTGCGTGAAAGCCCAGCACCCAGCCTCAAACTCTGTCACCATGATGCCCATTTTTGTCCTTGGCCTTCTGTCATCTGAAATATTTGCCTCTGCTCAGATCCCCTTTCCCGCTGCCCATCCTCCTCTGATTCACGGCCTGGCCAAGATCGGCCAAAAGCTTCCTTCGAGCTGGGGTGGCGAATCTCGGATGGATGACTTGAGGAGAGTTTGTCCAACAAAAGGTTCTCAAGCTGTCTGTTTCTATGCAATCTGCAGCATAGAATATTTTCAGACGATATGATCCAGCGAACGCTCTGTTCCGGGCGTTAGATAAAATTGGCCTATTTTTTTGAAACTTTAGAAAATATTTTTTACAGAAAAACAGTTCAGCACTGACAAATTGGCTTATTGCACTGCTGTTCAAGCGTACCTGGGATCTGGCGAAGGTGGTAATTCTCTGCTCGGCTTTTTTCAAGAGCATTGCTGCGTTCGCACGGGAACTTTTTTGAATAATTGAAACGATGGATCGGCTTTTGAGAAGCTGCCAGTGGTGGAACGGGAGAAGACAATGATTCGTCAAATGCACCCCACAATCAACTGGAGAGCTATCAATGCCATGCGATCGATCGGTGGATGCTCGTCTTTTAAGCAAAATAGTTTTGTCTCAGCTGTATTAATAGCAAGATTTTTGTGCTACTTTCGGCATAATCAATCTGCGATTTTTGACCGCGGAGCGGCCCGAAGGGCCGCTCCGCGGTCTATAGAGGTTACTGAACTTTTGTCCTCATGTGTATATATGTATATATATATTACTGAAATTGTGAATCTCCGCTTCAATGTTTTTTCTCTCTTAGCTGGTCTCTTAAAAATAGCTTGGGCATAAAGGTGATGAAATTTATTTGATTCATCTTATCATGAAACTAGCTTGGGCCATAAGGTGATGAAATTAAATCTGACACTCTTATCATGAAAATATGCTTACTTAATTTAGAACTTTACTAAAGAGCTAAGAGAGCCCAGAAAATTTTGGCCTCCCTAGGATTATTCTTTGGGTAGAGCTATAAATAAAACTGAACATGAGTTAACATTTAGCAAAAAAAATGCATTATAATGAAAAAATATCATTTTGAATAATTTATTAATATTTTCCCAGTTTTTCATTTTTGCTTCCAACATTAATATCATATGATGGAAATTTTAACGCAAAGATTTTGTGCAAATCAATTAAAATATTTCTGATTTACTCTAACCTGTCATAAATTATAAAAACATTGGTGAAAATTTTTTGGGCTCTCTTAGCTCTTTAGTAAAGTTCTAAATTAAGTAAGCATATTTTCATGATAAGAGTGTCAGATTTAATTTCATCACCTTATGGCCCAAGCTAGTTTCATGATAAGATGAATCAAATAAATTTCATCACCTTTATGCCCAAGCTATTTTTAAGAGACCAGCTAAGAGAGAAAAAACATTGAAGCAGAGATTCACAATTTCAGTAATTTCATCCACTTTGAACAGCCAAAGGCCAAAAATCCACCAGAAGCCCAAGTTGTACAATGCTTTAAGACGAAGTTTATGATGAGCTGCTTGCTGACCACGGCCAGGTAGAAGCCCATGAAGACAATGTGTAAGCAAATGGACACAAGATTTGTAATCTACGCCCGAATTTACCTGTATGATGTGGTTAATGAGGCCAAAAACCCTTTAAAATGCCCCAAGACGAAGTTGATGATGAGCTGCTTGTTCACCATGGCCTGGTGGAAGCCCATGAAGACAATGTGTAAGCAAATGGACACAAGATTTGTAATCTACGCCCCAATTTACCTATATGATGCAGTTATTGAGGCCAAAAACCCTTTAAAATGCCCCAAGACGAAGTTGATGATGAGCTGCTTGTTCACCATGGCCTGGTAGAAGCCCATGAAGACAATGTGTAAGCAAATGGACACAAGATTTGTAATATACGCCCCAATTTACCTATATGATGCGGTTATTGAGGCCAAAAACCCTTTAAAATGCCCCAAGACGAAGTTGATGATGAGCTGCTTGTACACCACGGCCTGGTAGAAGCCCGTGAAGACCAGATTTGCACATATGGTTGTTTGGTATCAAATCGTATCTATTTTTTGAGCCTGTTCCATATCTAGGCTCTAAATTAACTTAAAACATCGCCACTGGGCAGCATTACCTTTTTTAGGTTTCTTACAAAGCACCCTAGGGCTCAGAAATGGTCAAAATTGTTTTTTTGAAAATTCAATGTTTTTTGGTCTAGTTTGGTGTAGTTTTTGACGAGGTTTCCGAATCTGTCTTTATTTTTGCCCAAAATGGCTTCAAAAAAATTTTATTCAAGTTTTTCGATTTTTTTTATAAGGGTCCCCCCTTACATTCAATCAACTTTCCAACCTCAATTTCGGCATAAAGGAGGCCGAAAATCAAAATTCTGAGGGCCTAATGCCACCCTCCAGGGTCGATATACTATAGTGACGTTGAGACTGGAGCCCCAGATATTGCCAGTATGCCTCCCGAACAGAACGTACGGCGGACGGCGGACGGCGGACGGATAATGGACAGACACTTTTTAAAAAGTTTTTTGGCCATAACTTGCCCAATTCTCAACCAAATTTGGCAAATTTTTTTTTATTTAAAGCTCTGTGTCTGCTGCGTCCATTGAGCCTACTCATAGCTCTGTAACTTGCCCATAGAATATTTGGCAGCCAGTCATATTTTCAAAAGCCATAATAGGGTTTGTCCTTGGCTAAGAGGGGACCGTGCTTCCGCTTCGCTCGCACGGCCCCAATATCTGGAAATGCTGGGAACGGGCGAATTCCCAACGGATTGAGACAAACTTTTTTTTCCTGAAAGGTAATGCTATTTTAGGAAGATCTGGAGGGGTAGACCCGGTTTTTGAGCAATTGAAACATTACTTTTTTGGGTAGAAAGACTTGAAAATTGCAATATACAGTTTTTGCGCTGTAGCTCCTGTAATCTTGAGAATTGCACAGAAGACTTGAGTTTTTTTGTTCACAAGTCGTATATAGCAATTCCAAATCTGTGCTTACTTTTGAAAATGGTTGAGAAACCACAGACTTACTTTCTTGAGTGACAAACGTTCACGCCCTGCAATGTCATCAATAATTAGTAACAGCTGAACGGCTAAGAATTGCACAGAAGACTTGAGTTTTTTTGTTCACAAGTCGTATATAGCAATTACTGAAATTGTGAATCTCCGCTTCAATGTTTTTTCTCTCTTAGCTGGTCTCTTAAAAATAGCTTGGGCATAAAGGTGATGAAATTTATTTGATTCATCTTATCATGAAACTAGCTTGGGCCATAAGGTGATGAAATTAAATCTGACACTCTTATCATGAAAATATGCTTACTTAATTTAGAACTTTACTAAAGAGCTAAGAGAGCCCGTAAAATTTTGGCCTCCCTAGGATTATTCTTTGGGTAGAGCTATAAATAAAACTGAACATGAGTTAACATTTAGCAAAAAAAATGCATTATAATGAAAAAATATCATTTTGAATAATTTATTAATATTTTCCCAGTTTTTCATTATTGCTTCCAACATTAATATCATATGATGGAAATTTTAACGCAAAGGTTTTGTGCAAATCAATTAAAATATTTCTGATTTACTCTAACCTGTCATAAATTAAAAAAACATTGGTGAAAATTTTTTGGGCTCTCTTAGCTCTTTAGTAAAGTTCTAAATTAAGTAAGCATATTTTCATGATAAGAGTGTCAGATTTAATTTCATCACCTTATGGCCCAAGCTAGTTTCATGATAAGATGAATCAAATAAATTTCATCACCTTTATGCCCAAGCTATTTTTAAGAGACCAGCTAAGAGAGAAAAAACATTGAAGCGGAGATTCACAATTTCAGTAATTTCATCCACTTTGAACAGCCAAAGGCCAAAAATCCACCAGAAGCCCAAGTTGTACAATGCTTTAAGACGAAGTTTATGATGAGCTGCTTGCTGACCACGGCCTGGTAGAAGCCCATGAAGACAGATGGAAACCTCATCAAAAACTACACCAAACTAGACCAAAAAACATTGAAATTTTCAAAAAAACAATTTGACCATTTTCTGAGCCCTCAGGGTGCTTTGTAAGAAACCTAAAAAAGGTAATGCTGCCCAGTGGCGATGTTTTAAGTTAATTTAGAGCCTAGATATGGAACAGGCTCAAAAAATGGAGTGAGATTTGATACCAAACAACCATATGTGCAAATCTGGTCTTCACGGGCTTCTACCAGGCCGTGGTGTACCAGCAGCTCATCATCAACTTCGTCTTGGGGCATTTTAAAGGGTTTTTGGCCTCAATAACCGCATCATATAGGTAAATTGGGGCA
>JASANA010011368.1:0-87353 GCA_030248095.1 Ptycholaimellus sp. GST1_10
GATGAGGGCAGAAGGTCAAGTGTAGGTGTAGTCAGACAGCTGGTAGAGAAGGCTGATGGATGAGGAGAGAAAACCAAGTCCAGATGGAGAAGGCTGAAAGCTGGTAGAGAAGGGTGATCAATGAGGACAGAAGGTCAAGTGTAGGTGTAGTCAGACAGCTGGTACAGAAGGCTGATCGATGAGGACAGAAGGCCAAGTCCAGATGGAGAAGGCTGAATGCTGGTAGAGAAGGCTGATCGATGAGGAGACAAAACCAAGTCCAGATATAGAAGGCTGAAAGCTGGTAGAGAAGGGTGATCAATGAGGACAGAAGGTCAAGTGTAGGTGTAGTCAGACAGCTGGTACAGAAGGCTGATCGATGAGGACAGAAGGCCAAGTCCAGATGGAGAAGGCTGAATGCTGGTAGAGAAGGCTGATCGATGAGGAGACAAAACCAAGTCCAGATATAGAAGGCTGAAAGCTGGTAGAGAAGGGTGATCAATGAGGACAGAAGGTCAAGTGTAGGTGTAGTCAGACAGCTGGTACAGAAGGCTGATCGATGAGGACAGAAGGCCAAGTCCAGATGGAGAAGGCTGAATGCTGGTAGAGAAGGCTGATCGATGAGGAGACAAAACCAAGTCCAGATGGAGAAGGCTGAAAGCTGGTAGAGAAGGGTGATCGATGAGGGCAGAAGGTCAAGTGTAGGTGTAGTCAGACAGCTGGTAGAGAAGGCTGATCGATGAGGACAGAAGGCCAAGTCCAGATGGAGAAGGCTGAAAGCAGGTATAGAAGGCTGATCGATGAGGACAGAAGGACAAGTCCAGATGGAGAAGGCTGAATGCTGGTAGAGAAGGGTGATCGATGAGGAGAGAAAACCAAGTCCAGATGGAGAAGGCTGAAAGCTGGTAGAGAAGGGTGATCGATTAGGGCAGAAGGTCAAGTGTAGGTGTAGTCAGACAGCTGGTAGAGAAGGGTGATCGATGAGGACAGAAGGCCAAGTCCAGATGTAGAAGGCTGAATGCTGGTAGTGAAGGCTGATCGATGAGGAGAGAAAACCAAGTCCAGATGGAGAAGGCTGAAAGCTGGTAGAGAAGGGTGATCGATGAGGGCAGAAGGTCAAGTGTAGGTGTAGTCAGACGGCTGGTAGAGAAGGGTGATCGATGAGGACAGAAGGCCAAGTCCAGATGCAGAAGGCTGAATGCTGGTAGAGAAGGCTGATCGATGAGGAGAGAAAACCAAGTCCAGATGGAGAAGGCTGAAAGCTGGTAGAGAAGGGTGATCGATGAGGAGACAAAACCAAGTCCAGATGGAGAAGGCTGAAAGCTGGTAGAGAAGGGTGATCGATGAGGGCAGAAGGTCAAGTGTAGGTGTAGTCAGACAGCTGGTAGAGAAGGGTGATCGATGAGGAGAGAAAACCAAGTCCAGATGGGGAAGGCTGAAAGCTGGTAGAGAAGGGTGATCGATGAGGACAGAAGGTCAAGTGTAGGTGTAGTCAGACAGCTGGTAGAGAAGGCTGATCGATGAGGACAGAAGGCCAAGTCCAGATGGAGAAGGCTGAATGCTGGTAGAGAAGGCTGATCGATGAGGAGACAAAACCAAGTCCAGATGGAGAAGACTGAGAGGTGGTAGAGAAGGCTGATCGATGAGGGCATCGTCAAAGCTGCAGTGGAGGCAGTTCTGGTGCTGGTGGACTGACTGCTGCTTCTCTTCCTCTGGCTCCCTCGCAGATTCAGCTCCTGTTAATGTGAATGTGGCTGGAGAACTGGGCTGTAGAGGCATCGTCGAAGCTGCAGTGGAGGCAGTTCTGGTGCTGGTAGAGAAGGCTGATCGATGAGGGCAGAAGGCCAGTGTAAGTTGAGAAGTCTGACAGCTGGTAGAGAAGGCTGATCGATGAGGACAGAAGACCAAGTCCAGATGGAGAAGGCTGATTGATGTCCTCACCCCATCTAAATTCTACACAAAATTCCCTTTCGAATGGCGTTTGAATCATGCAAAAAGCTTCAGTAGAACTCGAGTTATGACTATTTTTTGATTTGGGTCGACATAATGTCGGGTCGCCATATTGTCGGGCCGACATTATGTCGACCCGACATTATGTCGACCCGACATTATGTCGACCCGACATTATGTCGACCCGACATTATGTCGACCCGACATTATGTCGACCCGACAATATGTCGACCCGACATTATGTCGACCCAAATCAGCAAAAAATCATAACTCGAGTTCTACTGAAGCTTTTTGCATGATTCAAACGTCATTCGAAAGGGAATTTTGAGCAGAGTTTCGAGGGATTGAGGACAGAACGTTGGCGGCTAAGGCTTGTAAATGAGAACAGAAGGCTAGCTGGAGAAAGCTGAACGCTGATGAATGCTGGTAGAGAAGGCTGATCGATGAGGGCAGAAGGTCAAGTGTAGGTGTAGTCAGACAGCTGGTAGAGAAGGCTGATCGATGAGGACAGAAGACCAAGTCCAGATGGAGAAGGCTGATTGATGTCCTCACCCCATCTAAATTCTACACAAAATTCCCTTTCGAATGGCGTTTGAATCATGCAAAAAGCTTCAGTAGAACTCGAGTTATGACTATTTTTTGATTTGGGTCGACATAATGTCGGGCCGACATTATGTCGACCCGACATTATGTCGACCCGACATTATGTCGACCCGACATTATGTCGACCCGACATTATGTCGACCCGACATTATGTCGACCCGACAATATGTCGACCCGACATTATGTCGACCCAAATCAGCAAAAAATCATAACTCGAGTTCTACTGAAGCTTTTTGCATGATTCAAACGTCATTCGAAAGGGAATTTTGAGCAGAGTTTCGAGGGATTGAGGACAGAACGCTGGCGGCTAAGGCTTGTAAATGAGAACAGATGGGGTGAGGACATCAATCAGCCTTCTCTACTGGCTGTTGCGTTTTTGCATCTTATCCGAAATTTGATTGGTAGCAGTGTAGAAGGCCATTTATAACCTGGCCTTAATAAAGATTTTCAATTTTATAAGGTTTATAAAATTAAAAAAATCGTTAAAAAATAAGAATACCGCATAGGGAATATGAAATAATAAAATACACCTTATTTTGATTTCATAAAAATCACATATTTTATTCTTATTCTATGCTATATTTTTAAGCCATATTTTTTAACGTTATAAAATATATATTTATTCTCATTTTCAACTCTAATTTTGAGCAGCGTTTATTTTCATTCTTATTTATTCCGTAATTTTGGACATTCCATATTTTCATTCTTATTTATTCTCTAAAGATTCCCGAAATCAGAAACACTGCTCCGGAAGGAGACAGAAAGAGGAGGGACTGTTTCCGATCGATGCTCAAGATAAGTCCCGCCTTGGAGTCTTTGAGTTGCCAAAGATCTCACAGTCGCAGTGTGTTGCATGACACGCCAAAATTGACAGAGAATGTTGAATGGAGAAAAGACTAACTTTTCAATTTCATCCTCCATGGTGACGGTGATGGTGGGCAGGACACTGAGATCGGAGTCGCTGGTGGACTGCCTTAGTAACCGCCTCCTCCTTCAAAACCCACCAGCTCCATTCACATCAACTTTCCACCGACACAAAGACCTGGGACTGTCCTTTTTCTCCTCCCTCCCAGATTTGGGATAGAGAAGACTGAGAAAGCTCCGATTATGGGCCTCAGAAGAGCTGCGGGCAAGCCTCATGCTGGCGAGGCTGAAGGAATGGGAATTGCGAATAGATGTAGGCTAGCTTCTAGGAAAGGGGAAAGGCTGCCTTAATTTGGCCTGTCCCTGTGAAGCCTTTCTCACAAGGCCGGAAAGTAGCCTCCTTGGCCAAGGAGGAATTTCTGGAGTAGAGGCTTCAGAAGCAACTCAATACTGGCATCCTGAAGCGCATACGGAGCATGCACATATGCCCAAGCCTTTTAAGCCAGGGTGAAAAACAGGGAGGGGGGGGAGATAGAGCTCTTCACATTCCCGCATCCTGAACACTTCTGCTTTTAGCATGATGTCTGTGAATATTCAGCCTGGCTGTGGGGAAAAAGCGATGGACGCTGTAACCAATGCCCAAGGAGGGTATTATGACTCTCTATGCTCTGTTAAAGGGCAGGATTGAGGCGACATTCGCAATGGCAAATGAGCCAGCGGAAATAATAGCAGCCAGAAATGGGTAGGATTCGATAATAGTCTGACTCAGGCATCTATAGCCCCCTAAAAAGAGAAATCTTTCATGATTTTGAAATGCAAAAAGTTACCAATGATATTTGGCAGCAAAAAAATCGATAAATTTAAAAAATAACAACTTATGTTCATGCGCTGAAAAGTCCGTCGGCTGCTCACCCGCAGTCTTCGACCTCCGCCTCTCTCTGCGCCTCAAAACAGCGGCATTTTCAGCTCCAATCATTCTTTGAAAGAAGCAGCAGAGGCAAGGTAGTGTGACTCAGTCATTGGGGCAGGTGCAGAGCGCGGGTTTGAGGATGAGGGTAGTAGCGCCTGTCACCTCCTTTCACCTTCTTCAGCTCACACCAATGCCGAGTCTATCTGGGTGTAAAGGGGCTAGGAGCGAAAGAGAGAGTGATTGGAAAGCCGAGACGGAGTTTTTTTCTATCCCATACTCCCTGCCCAGAGCGACAGGGCGTTTTTGCAGCAAATTTTGCTCCCCTGTTGCCTAATCTGAGCATAAACAGGAAATTGAAGGCTGACAGCAGACAGTTTGGAATTTTTTTTTGAGCAAAGGGCTGGGATGGCTGAAAATGATGGAGTGGGAGGAAGGCATTATAGGCTATATGCCTCGGCAACTGCAAATTCCAGGCCAGAGCAAACAAGCGGCGGGGTAGGAACAGAAAAAACGCCTACCTACACATGCCAATGCCAGCAGGCGCTTATTTTTCTTCATTCAGTCCTTCAAACTAACAAGCCTTGGTTTCGCGCTCACGGATTATTTTTCGTTGATGTCAAAATTTTTTTGAGCAATTTGCGCAAAAAAATTGGGCACCTAAAATTTCCATCTAAAAGATTACACAAAGATGCAACAGCTGGCACTCACAGACACAAATTTTAGCCTGCACCCCATTTTCGCAGGCCAAATTGACCCAGCCTAGTCCCAGTGTGTAGGAAGTGCAATTGAAGCCTATATGCAGGGCCAGGGCCAAAATCGATGCCTACACATCCCAGGGAGCGGACAAAGACCTCGGTTTGGAAAACGCGCCGTGTTGCCTGCTTTCCCCGGCCTCCTGGCACGAGCAGTCTCTCCGCGCGCTTTCTGCTTCAGGGGAACTTTTTCTACCACAAAAAATAATTCTGTCATCAATTCATATCTACAGGGTCCCTGCTGATGGTGACCTACGACAGGTTGGCCTTGATAGCCCCTGGAGGCATTTGGATGGCATAGAAGATATGGGTTGTCAGCAGCACAGAGGCGGAGCTGCGGGTGGAGGCATGGCTGGCGGTCATCCAGAGCCCCGAGGCTGGACCGGCCGCAAACGCTGCTCGCCTAGAAGCTTACAAGGCCTTGGATGAGTTCAAGGTGGTCTTATATTTATTGGCGGCCTGGCACTGTCTTATTTTTTTTAGTTATTTTTTAATTTAAAAAAACGTTAAAGTTTGAGTCAGTGCGGTTAAATGGCGTAGGATCGATGCATAGTTTAAAATAGGAAAATAAATTGATACAGGGGGGGGGGGTGGAGGCCTTTTTCGTACACCTGACTTTGGGAGACCATTTCTCAGGCACACTTAATGCTAGAGAGCCAATTTTTTTACTGAAAGTACTTCTATCTGTCCTTGACTGACTTACCAAATTGTGGCGCAAAAGTTTTTCCTAGACAGAGTTATGGTCGTTCATGTAAGGTCACCTAAATTACAAACTGCTTTGACGAAAAGTTCAATGTTTTAGTGCCTTTTCAAAAATTCATTTCTCATGTTCTAAAATAGCTAGAGACCCCAAAATTTAGCACAAAATAGCTCAAAGTGTCATTTGTATGTGTATAAATTTTTATAGCTCTAATCTTTTTCGTTGGCTCACAATTGCCCTATTTGTGAAGCCATCTCATATGCTAGGTAGTCAGTCACATTGGCTTATTAATTGGTTGTGTCAATGACATTTCAATAAACACAGAACTGAGTTGCATAACTTAGGAATCAATTGTGAGCCAACAAAAAAGGTTAGAGCTATAAAAAATTTTTTACACTATTTTGTGCTAAATTTCGGGGTCTCTAGCTATTTTAGAACTTGAGTAATAAATTTTTGAAAAGGCACTAAAACATTGAACTTTTCGTCAAAACAGTTTGTAATTTAGGTGACCTTACATTAACGACCATAACTCTGGCTAGGAAAAAGCTTTTGCACCACAAATTGGTAGGTAAGTCAAGAACAGATAGAAGTACTTTCAGTAAAAAAATTGGCTCTCAAGCTTTAAGTGTGCCTGAGAAATGGTCTCCCAAAGTCAGGTGTACGAAAAAGGCCTCCACCCCCCCTGTAGGGTACTTGAAATGAGAAAATTAAATGCGCACAAAAACAAAATTCAATTCGCATGAACGCTAGCTTACTTTTTCAATTTTTCAAATTCTTTTTTCACAGCTGCAGGCGTTTCCATCTATATCGATGTTTTTTTTAACAATTTAGCTCTAAGCGGGTTTATGAGTGTAAGTGTTGGAGAATGACACGCGGTGTGTGTCGGTGGGCCTGGCGCTGGCGGGAGGGGAGAAGCCGGCCGCCGTCCGCCACACGGGGCTGGCCTTGGTGGAGCATTTCCTGCGCTTCCACTGGGTCAACGCCTCCCATTCCGATAAGCTCGCCATTCGCGACGCCCTATTCAAGTTTCTGCCTCTATTTACCTCTTAGTCAGTTCCAATCAGAAGCCTCCAACTTCTACAAATGGGAGAAGCAATTTTTTTGCCAACCAGTATCGGATGAAAACTTCCTTTTCCTGCAATTTTTGACCGCGGAGAGGCCCGAAGGGCCGCTCCGCGGTCTATAGAGGTTACTCAACTTTTGTCCTCATGTGTATATATGTATATATGTATATATGTATGTCTGGAAATGCTGGGAACGGGCGAATTCTCAACGGATTTGGACAAACTTTTTTTTTCCTGAAAGGTAATGAGATTTTAGGAAGATCTGGAGGGGTAGACCCGGAATTTGAACTTTTGAAACATTACTTTTTTGGGTAGAAAGGTTGAAAATTTGGGTATGCTGTAAAAGGCTCAATTCTCAACGGATTGGGACAAACTTTTTTTTTCCTGAAAGGTAATAAAATTTTAGGAAGATCTGGAGGGGTGGAACTGGTTTCCGAGCATTTGAAACATTACTTTTTTGGGTAGAAAGTTTGAAAATTTGGGTATGCTGTAAAAGGCTCAATACTCAACGGATTTGGACAAACTTTTTTTTCCTGAAAGGTAATGAGATTTTAGGAAGATATGGAGGGGTGGAACTGGTTTCCGAGCATTTGAAACATTACTTTTTTGGGTAGAAAGGTCGAAAATTTGGGTTTGCTGTAAAAGGCTCAATTCTCAACGGATATTGACAAACTTTTTTTTTCCTGAAAGGAAATAAAATTTGAGGAAGATCTGGAGAGGTTTGACAAGTCCCGGAGCATTTGAAACATAACTTTTTTAGGTAGAAAGGTTGAAAAATGGGGTATGTTGAGAGCTCCGCGGTCACCTATTGCGCTCTGCGCCATATACTTGTTTGATAAAAAAATGGAATAAAAAGAACGGACAGAAACTTCCTGCCCTAGCCAGTACTGATTGAATCCCTTTTGTTCCAGGATAGATTTCAAATTGGCCTTCTGAGCAAAGAATGGAGAGTAGAGTGTTGAGGCTGGGTGGGAGTGGGTGCGGAGAGCGTCTGGTGCGAGAAGGGCTGGCCAAGTGTCTGGTGGAGATTCTGGCCAGGGAATGGCCGCAGCGGTGGCCGGACGCCCTGCTCCAGTTTCAGGCTATCACAGAAGCCAATCCGGTTTATTAATGAAGATTTTTTGCTAAATTTAAAAGTGTCTACCTGAACCTGATGGGGCGAGGAGAAATCAGGTATTTTACCGTGGGGGGGCGGATTTATTCGCGAATGATTTCAAACAGTTATAACTCAAGATCTACTCAATGTTTTTTTCAATCATTCGCGAATAAATCCGCCCTCCCACGGTATGCCATTGGTACATCTGCCCTGCATTTACTAAGCATAAAATAACCGCAAAAAATTGGCTTTAGCTTTCTTTGTATGGTCCGGCTTAAAAGTGGTCGAGAATAATATGCGCAAAAAATACTAAAAATTATAACCACTGGAAAATGACTGATTTATTTGCAGACGGGGGGCTTGGGTCTGTCGCTGACGACGCTGATTCGCTTCCTGGAGGAAATCGTGGTGCTGCAGACCATTCCGCAGGTCTCCTGCTTTCACTCTGTCCATGTCTCTCATATAAATCCAACTATCGTAGGCCAAACGACGTCAGGAGCTCCGCGCTGCCCTCGTGGACAACCTCCAGCTTCTGCTCCAGTTCGCTCGCGCCGGCCTCGAATCACCAGTTTTTTGTTTCTCATCATCTGTGCCCTTAGGGTTTTTTCAGAATTTAAAAAGTTATTCAATAATTATTTTTATTTAATTTTTATCTTAGTGCAAAGTAAAACAATTTGCCATATTTTTGTAAATTTTTTTAAATTTTTCTAATCGTTTCTAAAAATAAATCGCAGGATGCGGGTTTGGGAGAGCTGGGTCTGGAGCTGCTGGGCGACCTGTGGGCCTGGCTGCCAGCGGCTAACTTTCAGGGTTGCCTTTTAGGGCGTGCTAAGATGTGTGATGGCTATGGGCTGGCTTGCTTTGGCAGGAGCGGAGGTGAGTTTGGTGGCCGGGCTCCTGCTTAGTCCTAAGGCCAGCGTTCGTCAGCTTGCACTGGCCGCTCTGCTGGAGATCGCTTCTCGCAAGGTTTCCATTTCTGCCTTTCTGAAGCTTGCAAATTTATTCTGCCCAAAATTATGTCGTATATTTTTGTCTGATCATATGTCAGATTTTGTCTGCTATTGAAGTAGCATAATTTGCGGTAAATGCAGCCATATGTTTACTTGCCCTTGGATTTAATTTAAAATGTCAAGCCACCTGGTCAGAAAACTAAACTATTTTCCGTGCAGTCAAGTCCGAAGCACCCAAAGGAGGCGAGTCCAGTGCTCTTCCTTTTCGAAGCTAGCGTCATGGCAAATGTCAAAGCGGCGCTAAAGTTCGCTTTACTTTCTGCACCCAGTTGCTTGCCACGTGAACTGTATGGACAGTGCGTCGGTGGGTGCGGAAGAGGAGGCCTACGAGTACTTCAAAGGCCTCACACAACTGCTCACCACCATGGCCAATCTCCTTCCCCTGCTATGGGTAAACTAATTGATATGACTCTTTTCTGGCAACATGAAAAATCAATTTATTCGATTCGAATCGATCGGTCATTTTAATTTAGTGATAAAAACAAAAAACAATTCAACACTCAACGCGACTTCAACGCTGCTGGTTTGCTGGTCTTTTCTTGCCCCTCAGCATAATTTTCCTTTTTTTTTCTCGCAAACCGAATTCCTCAATAACATCGTCGTAAGGCAATTTTAAATTTGCAGCGTTTTTGAAGCGGCGAAGATTTGCAGGGCAAAGCTGAAGCGGACTGGCCTAAGGAGGGACTGGCCACCTTGGAGCTGTTCCTGCAGCTCCTAATCACGCTTCTTCAGCATGAGTCTCTGGTTGCATCTTCCTTGCTGTGAGTGGATGGTGATGTGGAGAGGGGATGAATTGGCAGTGGGTGCGAAGTCATGCCATGCAGAGTGTGCTCAACCTCATCTCCAGTCCAGAGGTGGCCACCTCCGCCGAGTTCCAGGAGTGGCTTCGATTCATTTTCACCGTTTCATCAGCCTTCCTCGCCAAGGTCGCTTTTGCATCCTTTTTGTTCACAGCGGCTGTTTTTTGAGTTTTGAGAAAATAACTAAAAAATAGAAGTGAAATCAAAGCGATCGAGTGAATTTTAACATCAGCTACTTGCTTGGCTCGAACAACTTTCGAGTTGCCCTTTCTCGGCCTGAGCAACTCTTTATTCATCGGCCAAGAAATGATAAATGACCATAGTTTAAGCAATGACTGCAGAGTGGAAAAGACGAGGATCCAGTGGAGGGGTCGTGGAAAGAGTTTGCGGAGTGGGATTTCGAGAGCAGTGACTCTACGCGCTGCCTCACGGAGCTGGCCGCCCTCCGCTACCGCTTTCAAAGCTTCCTCGGCGCAGTCGCCAAGGCAGCCTTTCCGCCTCTCTTCCCACCTTTCAACCCTCCATCCTCAAAAGCGGCCAGGTCAACTGGCAACTCGGCCTCCAGTTCGTCAAGGAGTGGCTGGAACTGGCGCTCCTGCCCGGCCTCATCCGTTCGCCTACCCTTTTGATGACATTTTTTGGCATATGTGAATGCCCACACCATATAACTGCTTACTGTCTCGTCCACTGGAGGATTGCAAATGCCAAATTCAACCGCAATATATTGAGCAATGTTGGAAATGGCAGGCGGAGACGAGGAGTACGACCCGCTGGTGAAGCCGAGCCAGCGTTTCCTGGAGGCCCTGGGCAACCGCCAGAGCCTTCGCCCAGTTGGCTGCAGTGAATCTGAAGCAAGCGTTGAGGCTATTTCTGTAGGCCTTGGAAAAGCCAGAGCTGCTGGATGCCAGCCTGCCGCGCTTTCTGGAGGTCCTGATTGCAAAATTGGAGAGTTTGAACGGCGGCGCTCATCGACACGCCAACAATCTGCTGCCTATTACTGGCACCCTTTTGGGTCTCCTCCCGCCACAGCCCTCGCTTTTCAAGCGCCTCCTGGCTGTGGTTAATTCTTTTTTATCATCCTCATTTATCGATAGGAGTCTATGAGTGATCTATGTAATGACTTTTTTTAAAAAACATTTTCCGTCTATGAGTAATCAGGAAGTAGCAATAATCGTGAGACGACTATGAAAAAAAATTTCATTTTTAAATGTAAATAATAAGTTTTTTTCACGAATTTTTTTCACAATTGTATACAAAATGTAATTACGGCGAGTATATTCTTCTTTGAACATTTCCTTTAATTTTTTTGAATTAAAATTATTTTCAAAAAAGGTACAATAATTGGCTGGAACGTTGCAGTACTCGGGCTACATGCTGTCGCAAAGCGGGGCAGATGAAGCTCGCTACCTGAAACTGCACATCTGCTCCCAGCTCATCCTGCTGGCCAAGCAGTACGCGGCCTCCGTGGATGTGGGCGAGCTGATAAAGCTGATAGACCAATGGGCCAACCACGTCTCCAGCGGCCAGAAGGCCAAACTTGTGGAAGCCGTCACCCTCCTCTCCAACCACTTCCACTTCGCAGACCAGCAGCAGCTACTCAGAAACCTCATGGCCAACTCACTTGCATACTTTGGCGACCCTCGGAAGGAAAAGTTGGTTCATGCTATCCTCTTCTAGGCATACATGCTAGCGCATTCAGCTCCCTTTCTTGTTGTTTTAGGAAAAACATAAATTTAAGCTTAAATTTTTTGAGCGCATTTGTGTCATAAATCAAAACTTTGATGCGCAAAATTTTGATCGCACATTTTTACAAACAACTTTCCGAAAGAGCAAAAATTCCAAAACTCAATATACACAACCACTCATTGATTTCAGCCTCCTAAGCGATCCAGTGCAATTGCTGGAAGCCATCGGTCTCTCCTCCCCAATGCCTGCCGACGGGGTGGAGGCGGAGGGGAGCCAGTTTCTGGCCTTCCGCAAGGAGCTGCTGAACCATCTGTCCATTATGGAGGCGGTGGTGGTGCGCTGCGAAGCCCGCCCAACCGGCGATTGTCCGTCGGCCGCCGTCTGCATCCCCTCCCACGCCCACGCCGGCCTCTTCTTCCTCACCCGGTTGGCTGATTCTTCTGCTGCCATTGCTGGAAGCCATTGGTCTCTCCTCCCCAATGCCTGCCGACGGGGTGGAGGCAGAGGCAAAGATGGGCACTTAGTTTGAGATTGGCTGCCACCTATAAAAGATAACAGAAATGGGTCTTGCGCCTATATACGCCTAACCGACAAAAATAACGTCTAAGGCGATATATTTTATATTTGATGTATATAGATGGTTTCGTTTATCGCCTATATAAATATATAGGCAATTGACGTATATAGACGGTTCCGTTTATTACCTATAAATGATACATTTGCCAATTGACGTTTGATGGAAGCGCTATTCGGCTATAAATACTATTGTTGTGCTCTTCTTCTCCTTTTTTTCTCCCCAGCAACTTCTCGAAAGTCTCCTCATAGGGATGGGGGAGGCCTCCCATGCTTAAACATAGGGATGGGGGAGGCCTCCCATGCTTAAACATAGGGACGGGGGAGGCCTCCCATGCTTAAACATAGGGATGGGGGAGGCCTCCCATGCTTCAACATAGGGACGGGGGAGGCCTCCCATGCTTAAACATACGGATGTGGGAGGCCTCCCATGCTTTAACATAGGGATGGGGGAGGCCTCCCATGCTTAAACATAGGGATGGGGGAGGCCTCCCATGCTTCAACATAGGGACGGGGGAGGCCTCCCATGCTTAAACATACGGATGTGGGAGGCCTCCCATGCTTTAACATAGGGATGGGGGAGGCCTCCCATGCTTAAACATAGGGATGGGGGAGGCCTCCCATGCTTCAACATAGGGACGGGGGAGGCCTCCCATGCTTAAACATACGGATGTGGGAGGCCTCCCATGCTTTAACATAGGGATGGGGGAGGCCTCCCATGCTTAAACATAGGGATGGGGGATGCCTCCCATGCTTAAACATAGGGACGGGGGAGGCCTCCCATGCTTAAACATAGGGATGGGGGAGGCCTCCCATGCTTTAACATAGGGACGGGGGAGGCCTCCCATGCTTAAACATAGGGATGGGGGAGGCCTCCCATGCTTTAACATAGGGACGGGGGAGGCCTCCCATGCTTAAAAATAGGGATGGGGGAGGCCTCCCATGCTTAAACATAGGGATGGGGGAGGCCTCCCATGCTTAAACATAGGGATGGGGGAGGCCTCCCATGCTTTAACATAGGGACGGTAGGCCTCCCATGTTTAAACATAGCGATTGGGGAGGCCTCCCATGCTTTATCATAGGGATGGGGGAGGTCTCCCACGCTTCAACATAGGGACGGGGGGGGGGGGGCTCCCTATGCTATAACATAGGGAGGGAAAAATGTTTGAAAATTTTTTTAAAAATTTTGGAAAATTTGGATTTTTGGAAAAAATTTTTAAAAATTTTGAAATTTTTGAAAAATTTTGAAATATTTTGAAAAATTTTGAAAATTTTGGAAAAATTTTGCTGTTCTGGCCATCAAAAAGCCTCTCGAGACCCCTAAAAATAGACGTTAATAGACGGTAATAGACGGCCACCGCTAAAGTCTATAGGCGTTATATTAGGCTTTTTTGACCCCTCTCCAGAAATGGTTTAAAGATAACGATTTCAAAAAAAAGTGAAATATACGCCTATACATCTATATTCACCGTCAATTATTTATAGACGTGCCCATCTTTGGGCGGAGGGGAGCCAGTTTCTGGCCTTCCGCCCATGCTTAAACATTGTCCGTCGGCCGCCATCTGCATCCCCTCCCACGCCCACGCCGGCCTCTTCTTCCTCACCCGGTTGGCTGATTCTTCTGCTGCCATTGCTGGAAGCCATCGGTCTCTCCTCCCCAATGCCTGCCGACGGGGTGGAGGCGGAGGGGAGCCAGTTTCTGGCCTTCCGCAAGGAGCTGCTGAACCATCTGTCCATTATGGAGGCGGTGGTGGTGCGCTGCGAAGCCCGCCCAACCGGCGATTGTCCGTCGGCCGCCGTCTGCATCCCCTCCCACGCCCACGCCGGCCTCTTCTTCCTCACCCGGTTGGCTGATTCTTCTGCTGCCATTGCTGGAAGCCATCGGTCTCTCCTCCCCAATGCCTGCCGACGGGGTGGAGGCGGAGGGGAGCCAGTTTCTGGCCTTCCGCAAGGAGCTGCTGAACCATCTGTCCATTATGGAGGCGGTGGTGGTGCGCTGCGAAGCCCGCCCAACCGGCGATTGTCCGTCGGCCGCCGTCTGCATCCCCTCCCACGCCCACGCCGGCCTCTTCTTCCTCACCCGGTTGGCTGATTCTTCTGCTGCCAGATCTTGCGGGTGTGCAAGTATTGGACTGGCCTCAACGGCAGAGGTATGAATGGCTCGGGAATTCCTGGCTATTTGCTTTTCAGAGCTTGAGCATAAAAAATTAACAAAGAATTTCGATATTTTTAGTGTTTTGATCTATAAAGACTAATGTTTCTATATCTACTTTAATATTTTTTTGTAATGCATCAATATTTTTTTGCAATGTTTTTATCAATATCTCACCCATTTGAGGGGTCTAAACGGGCTGCCTGCGGCCGCCGACAAAGTGGACGCCAGCTACCCGCGGGACATCCTTGACGTGCCCGCCGTGGAGCGCTGCGGCATCCAGAGTTTTCCCTTCCTCCTTCCGTACCTCCCATACACCCCTTCTCACAACACAGTGCCCCACACGGAGCTGCTGAGCGAATCGCACGAAGGGCGTTTCCGTCGCTCCAACTCCGCCCAGTTCATCGCCGGCTTCCTCAACGACGCAGTCGGCAAACTGTCCCTTTCTTCTTCCACCTCTCTTCCCAGCATAGAAGCCTGCTCCATGCCCTCTGCAGACAGGCGACGCTCTGCGCCATCGTCACCCGCTGGGGCGAAGCCTTCTGGAGCCGGCCGCGGGCGGAAGCCTACCTGCTGCAGTGCGTGCTCTGCTTTCAGGAGCATGTTTGCTGCCTTCTTTCATTCCTGTAGGGGGGGGGGGAGGAAGTCTTCATCCCTTCTAAAAAACGAATCTTTAAACAAGGTATTCTCGGCTGTTGCCAAGAGATGCGCGGCCTTGCTCAGCATTCCACCCAGATGAACCTACATGCCACAATTCAGCAGATTTCAATGAAAAACCATGAATTTATCAATATTTAAGTTTTTGAAACATCAAACTTTAAGGTTATTGATTATAAATCAAGAAATAATAAAATTTTCAAAATTCCTTAAAGTAGCTTCAAGATATCACCACGACAGGGGTATATGCCAAAACTCAACTGATTTTATTGAAAAACCATGGTTTTATGCATGTTCAAATTTTTGAAACATCACGAATTTGGTTTTTGGCTATAAATCAAGAAATAATAAATATTTCAAAAATTTCTTTTGCCAGCTTTGAAATGTTATTTAGACGGATGTATCTGCCAAAAATCAGCTAATTCCATTGAAAAACCAGTGATTTAAGATTTTTCGTATTTTGAAACATCAAAAAATTGAGTTTTGTGCGAAAATCAAAAAATTACGCAAAGCACCAAAAATGGTCCCGAGGCACCGCCTAGGGGGACCTTCATGCAAAAAATCAGCCAATTTCGTTGAAAAACCGCGGAGTACGGGCATGCCACACAAATATATATATACTAGTAATATTGGTCAGTGGCCGCGCTTCGCGCGGCCACCTTTGGTGGTAGTTATGGCCCACAATCATGCCCTCCGCAATCCACCATTGCACCCTCAACCTGGATGCTGGCTACATTAAGCTTCTCATTTCCCATCACGCCACCTTTGAACTAATTCGCAGAATCCAAAGCACAGGAGACTTAATTAGCTTCTGTTCAATTAACATCAGCCAAAGTCAAAACTAAGTCATATTCAGAATAGAACACTATAATTCCAGTCTTGATCTATCGCTAGGGGTAGATGTCAGCATGGAGAACAAATTTTTTGCATATAAATGACTTGAAACATTTGGTCACCGGGTAAAGCCAAAATCGCGAAAATTGACTTTACTCAGTTGGATTTTACATTAAAATGATGTTAAAAAGTTGACAAAGTAAAGATGCAATTCAAAACAGAATTGTTTAGCCTTGAATTTAAAAAAAAGTCCGCCAAGAAATATTGAAAAATGGTGGAGCAATGGAGTTGCAAAGTTGAAAAATGTCAGAAATTAGCACATTTTCAATGATTTCATTATTTTCCAGAATTCAGGAGCAGGTGCGGGTATATGCCAAAGATCGTCCAATCCGAGATCTATCCAAAATGGTATCATGTGCCAGGATAAGTTGAGAATTCAGCCCGGGCGAGGTACCCTCCCAAAGTGGTATCACCCGTATTATATAAGATATGCAGACAAACGGACGCAAAAATGGGGTAACTGCTTAGGCTGGCCTTGGCCGCCCGCAAAAATTATGGGATGAAGACTTCCTACTCTCCCCCCCCCCCCCCCCCGGTAACTTTGACCTAAGCTGATCTATGCTGCAGATCCCTAGCCTCCGCCAACGCTTCTGGCTGCGCCGCTTCTGGCGCCCCCTGGCCGTCCATCTTAATCGACCCATTCCAGCTCCCGCCACTGCTCGCCTCAAGTCCCTCCAGCCTATCCACAGGTGTCCTCACAATGGTCCCTTCTGTAGAGCAGCCTGCCAAGAAGTGATTGACAGACTACTGGAGGCCTGCTGGAATCGCCTGAGCGAGCACTGGGCTCTGGTCTCCGCCAATCGCAGCAGAGGTGTGCCAGAGGGTGGCAGGGGGTTTTGGGGGCGGAAAGAAGGATTGGCAGAGGGGGAGCGAGGGAAGGCGGAGGAGGCGCAGGAGATGTTCCTGGAGGACGTGGCTGCGGTGCTGAGTCGGGACTTTGCGCTCTTTCTCAAGGTTCATGAGAACAGGGGGGCTTGCTTCTTTGGAGAGAACTTCCGCATCTTCACAGGCCTTCATGGTGGCACCGCGAGAGGATGAGAGCAACGGAGTCCTCGTCAAGTCCGAGTCTCAGGAATCCGTGGAGGAAGGCCTTGAGGAGGAGGATATGACTGATGCTACTTTATCTGGTACAAATTTCTTTTCCCCTCTATACACTCTCGACCTGAAAGGTCCGAAAATTTAGAGAAACAAGCCAAAAATGGCTCCTGCCCAGATTGAAAGGCTTTTTGCAGAGAACAAGTCGGCGGCGGCACGCTCCAAATTCCAGCTCAGCCTCATGGCCAAAGCCTACATGGAGGACAGAGTGGCACAAAGCCTTTCTGCAATAATTGTCTGACAATTCTTTTTGGCAGGATCGCTGCGGCCAACTGCTGTCGGGCCTTTTCAAGGGGCTCAGCTGGCTGGATTCCCGCACCGTCCAGACTCTTCTGCCTCTCGCCAAGCTTGCCTTCCTTCAGGTCAAACAGCTCCCAGTTGAAGCAAGGCTGCTAAGGTCACAGATGGATTTTTAGACTTTCAATATTTCAACAAATTCAACAAAACTTCCAAATTTTTTGAATTTGATGAAATATTGACAAATGTTTCATATCAATGTTGCATTTTTTGAACAAAGAAATAGGCATTCTACCCACAGGCAAAGGCACAAGGTTAAAACTAGATGTTTGGTCGGGCGTATATGGACTTGTTTTGTCAGGCAGATGAGCTGGGCGTACTGGACGCAGATTCTGGCGGGTGGCTTCTTCGCTGGGTGCTAGACTGTTTGAAACTGCACGGAGGGCAAGAGGCACTGAACAGCCCTTCCCTCCTCCTCGCCGGCGACATCTACATCCACCTGGTTCTCCCTAGATTCTGGCGGGTGGCTTCTTCGCTGGGTGCTAGACTGTTTGAAACTGCACGGAGGGCAAGAGGCACTGAACAGCCCTTCCCTCCTCCTCGCCGGCGACATCTACATCCACCTGGTTCTCCCTAGATTCTGGCGGGTGGCTTCTTCGCTGGGTGCTAGACTGTTTGAAACTGCACGGAGGGCAAGAGGCACTGAACAGCCCTTCCCTCCTCCTCGCCGGCGACATCTACATCCACCTGGTTCTCCCTAGATTCTGGCGGGTGGCTTCTTCGCTGGGTGCTAGACTGTTTGAAACTGCACGGAGGGCAAGAGGCACTGAACAGCCCTTCCCTCCTCCTCGCCGGCGACATCTACATCCACCTGGTTCTCCCTAGATTCTGGCGGGTGGCTTCTTCGCTGGGTGCTAGACTGTTTGAAACTGCACGGAGGGCAAGAGGCACTGAACAGCCCTTCCCTCCTCCTCGCCGGCGACATCTACATCCACCTGGTTCTCCCTAGATTCTGGCGGGTGGCTTCTTCGCTGGGTGCTAGACTGTTTGAAACTGCACGGAGGGCAAGAGGCACTGAACAGCCCTTCCCTCCTCCTCGCCGGCGACATCTACATCCACCTGGTTCTCCCTAGATTCGCCCACATGCCCGTACACACTCTACACATCTTGCTCAAAATTTGCAATACGCGCTGTCATATTTTCATCATTTATCATCCTAGCGATTTCAAGGCAAGCTTATAATTTTCCGAAATAGAGTGTTTATGGAAAAGCTTCAAGGCATCATAAAGACTGCATTAACGTCTTATATAAGCTCATAAAATGCAGAATCTCTGAAGGTATTTTAGGCCGAATTAAAGCTTTCATTCTCTAAACTTTCCCGAACCAAAAGCCAAAACATGTCCAGTGAAAACTGGGAACTCTTCAGAGGGCGCGTGTGCCCGACCTCCGCGGGCTGCTGTTGGAAGCAGGAGCGGAAAGCGAAGCCTTGGAGCGACTAGACGCCAAGATCGCCGCCAATGCTCCCGAACTCAGCCTGGACAAGGCCCGGCGAGACCTGCTTCGAAAGGCCCTCCAGAACGTCATCGGGGTCACCGCTTTGCTTTCTCGCTTCTCTGGGACTGCTCTAGACCGAGAAGGAATGATTGATACCCTTTTTCTGGTGGAAGAAAAGTAGGCAGTGCAATTGCAGAAGAGTCTGAGTGAGCAGAACCAGCAGAAAGGCTGCTTCCGAGAGCTGCCGCCGCTCTTGCGCCGACGCAGGGTCAAGATGAGCTCCTATGAAGGCCAAGGCCTGAGCCAGCTCTTCCAGCCATCTTCCTCATAGCATTTCACCCTACTACTTTTCCATTTTTTTTAAATTTTTTGATTGGTTTGGGAGCTTCTGTTGGTCTCAGAATTTAGACTATTTTTATTTTGCCATGGGCAGCTTGAAAAGAGCTGTTGTGTTCTGCAAAATGATCGATCTTCTACTTTTTCTGACTGGATTGGATTGACAAGTGATTGCAATCTCAAAGCTTCAGCGACAATAAGGATGGCTGCACAAAGAGCTCTGCTTATCTGTTGGCAAGCGCAAACAGGACAATCTTGCCTCGTGCCAAACAGGAAAATCACTACTAAAAATGGCAAGCATGCATAAATTGTCATCTTTTCTTCTCAAATTTGCTTTGATTTTAGCCGCTGCTATTGGTTAGGACATGAACCTGATAGAACAGTATCGATGAAAATGAAGAAATGTATAAAATAAACATAAATATGTGATCTGACCCCTGACACTTGCTGGAATGGAGTGGTAGGCGAAAAGAAAGGACATTGAGGGGCCCAAGCTCTGTCGTGCATGTCGAACGGGCAAGCGATTGGCGGGCAGTCCCAAAGCTGTGCCGGTGGAGCCTGCTTCGCTTGCTCAGGGGGCTCAGCTTGTGGCAACAGAACAGGTTCGTCTAATCAACAATCCAAAAGGAGTTTAGAGAGAAACATGATTTGAAATTCATAAATTATGATATTGAAATTGCGCAATAGCAGACTGACTATGCCCTCTAAGTTTCTGCTTCTTATTAGGGTGCCTTTTATTCTCCCCATCGAGTGGGCCGGAATTTTTTTGCTTCCCTAAATTTGCCAGCAAACAATTCCTCGTCTCCCACTCTCCACTTCGCCTGCAGTGACAACGACGTTCAACAACGGGAGCTCATTCTCCCGCTACTTCTACACCTGCGTCACCGATTGGGCCTCCTCTACACCCGGCTGCAGCCTCACCACCCACAACTTCACCGACCTCAACGCCACCCAGAGCGACCTCGCCTGCCTCTGCAACCAGGGCAACTTCTGCAATCGCCCTCCCGCCACTCCACCCATCCCCAGTTTACAGCCAACAGCCCTCCATCCACTGAATCTCCAATCCCACTGCCCGCAGATGCCCAAAGCGGCCCCCTCTGCTACTCCACGGGGCTCATGGCGGCCTTGAACATGGACTTCCGGGACGCCTTCTGCAGCACCAGCTCCTGCCTCACCTGTTACGGACCCAACGTAGCCTCCTGCTACCAGTCCATGATCATCGATGGTCTTTCTTCCTACTTCTGCCGCTGACCCCTCCTAAGCTCAATCTCTTCTCGTAAGAAAGCTACGGCGGTGTGTACGGCTTCGAGGCCGGCTGCAGCCTGGCTGAGACGGGGAGCAGCTCTGGCTGCACCTCTGCCCGCCTGGACAGCGCCACCAACTACACCCTGACCACCTGCCGCTGCACTGGCCACTACTGCAACGGGGGGCTTTGTGCCAGCGCCTATGACCATTCCACCAGCTGCCTCTTGCATAGCTCTGCCAACAGTCGCCATACTATTATCCTCCTACCCCTTATCTGCCTCCTAGGCCTCGCCAGTGCCTTTGCTTGGTGATTCAGAGCCCTTGGACTGTTGTTTGAGCTAGGCTGCCGCCCTGGGAACGAGATTGGTCAGGGTCAGCTGTGACCGGAAACAGACACGCACGCGCATAGACACACTTTCGAGGGGCATTAGACGATGGGCCTTGGCTAGGCCGGAAGGGCTTAGGCTGACTCAAGGACGAGGGAGAGGTCAAAGCCTCACTTGTGCAGCTCTCACTCACTTGCAAAAGCCGTCCATCATGCTCCGACTGTTGGCCAGTTTCCTTCTCGTTTCTCCACCCTCTTCTTCCTCCATCCTCTGAGACTGATGTGGTGATGGATTGAGGTGGGCGTGGTCCTGGGCGGCCTGCCCGACTCCATCCGCCACGCAGCCGAGGTGGCAGAGCTGCGTGAGGAGCTGCACCAGCTCAAGGTCAAGGTCTCTTCTGTGGCTGCGGCCCACTCTGAGCCTGGTCACGCTTGTTTTGAACCCTTGTGGATGATTTTCATATTTGTAATCCCAGGGGACAGGTCAGGTGATCATCATCCTCCTCTGTCCAGTCCCCTGGGATTAGAAATATCAAAATCGTCCACAGTAGGCCTAACAAAGATGGTATGTGGGTGTGCAGAGTGGAGTGCGTATGGGTTCTGCGTGCTGGCGCACGGGAATTGTGCGCCCAGTTTCCAGCGACACCGGGCCAAGCTCTCCGTGGCGCCCGACTTCTACGAGGACTACTATGTCCACGGGGAGGCCTTTGGTTTGCCAATCCTTTTGAACTGGTTGACTTTTGGACGGGACGAAAGTTTGAAGGGGACTCCTCGGTGAAGCTAGATCGCTATCAGGGCACCGTCTCGCTGGAGCTGAACATCTGCTGCAAGGCGCCTGCCGCCAAGCCCTAGGCCGACCTATTATGACCCCTGAATGAAGCTTTACGCTGCCCTTAGCCTATTGACTTCCCGGATTCTCTCTCCCATCTTTTCGAGCTGGCGAAAATTGCACGAGAGAGCGCTGGGATCAGGCAACGGTGAACGCAAAAAGGCACTGAAGGCAGTATTGCAAGGGGACATGGGGCAGTGCGAAAGTTTGCGGGAACTGTGAAAACGGGCAAGAGATTGGAGCTGAAGTCCTAGGCCAGATGCTTATGCACAAAGGAAGCGAGTGCTAGATGGAGTGTGTAGCAAAAAGAGGCAATAGGAGGAGACAAGAAGGCTAGGAGAAGCAGACGGGGCCGATGGTGAGGCCGAACTGTTGGTCGGAGTTGCCGAGGTCGTAGATGGCGACGTCCGTGAAGGGGAGACGGTCGGCCTTCTCCGTTCGGTATTCGAGCACTGTCGACTCCCAATCCGAGGACCTCTTCTGCAGTATCAACTCCTTGTGTTTTCTTACAGTGCCTTTTTACTCCGCCTAACTTATCCGCTAGCTGAGCTGTGGATGAAAGGCCTAAGATGACGATGAGATCTTTGGATATTTGGATAATATTTTCTAATAACTATTATGATTGTCTGATTTCTGATTCTTGTGAATTTAGCTAATTGTTTGCAAAACAAAAAAAACAGAATTATTATTTCTTAAATTCACAAAATCGTTATTTTTGGACAGTAATTGGTGTAGTTTGGCCGCAAAGAGTGAAAAAGGACCCGACATCCGTCGGACAGACTCTGGTAGGTGAACTTGGGATAGCCTCCAGCCACCAGCTCCACATCGTTGGCGGACATCAGCTTCAAGGCGCTCAGGTAGTGCTGGTTCTCCGCGTCATAGTAGGCCACGCTTCAAACCTCCCTTCATCCCCACCCCCTCCCCCACCCCTACTCAGCCTACCTGTTCTTGCAATGATAGGTGATGTTCTGCACCGCTCTGGAGCTCAGCTGCTGCAGCAGGATCATCTGTCCCGGCTCCGTCTTGTACGAAAACTCAAATAAACGATCAGCATTATTTCCATTCCAATTTCAAAGCAATTGGAAACCTGGAAACCGCCCTCCAGCTCCGAGAACCAATGGTAGCCGGCCTTGCCGCTATACCAGCTCTTCTTCTCCGTCTGGAAAGGATGGGGGTCAGGTTGAGAGAGGGGTAATGGGGGGAGGATGAAGAAGGGACCTCAAGAGGTGAGGGGAAGACGCAGGTCTCCTTGGTCTCCATGTTGCAGAAGGCCAGGATGGCATCGGCCGGGTGGCCTTCGTTGGGGTCCAGGTAGTAGTGTCCGGACTCCATCTCGGGGAAGGCTGCTGCCAGATCAGCACAGGTCTTGCCTGCATTCGTCCCTTCTTTGCTATTTCAATCCAAATGAAGATGGAATAGGAGTGCCAGGGTTCTCCTTGGTGCCCCAGGGCTTCTTGAGCTTGGCGAAGTCGCCCACCAAGGCCTTCCAGGCCTTGAAGACCAGCTGCTCCTTCTCCTCCAGCGTCAGCTCGTCGCTGAACGCGAAGCTTCCGTCAGGATCATCACGCATCATTCGCTCCTATAAGACCTCCCCCAATTCAGCCCCCAGCTCAAGAAACTGAACAGGGGGGTAACAGATTCAGGGTCAGGGCCCTTCTGACCCTGGCCCAGCCAACGGCGAAGCGCCGCCGCATCCCAGTTCATGCCTGCCCCTGGCGGCCCCGGGGGGCCCGGAGGACCCAGGCTGCCAGTGTCACCTCAAACCAGTGCCTCTGTCCGGGCTCTATTCCCTGCTTCCCATCTCCTTGCTCCCCTCCTGCCCCATCTCCGCACTCTCCCTTCACTTTGGCCAGTGGAAAAGGGAAGGGAGAGTGTGGAGAGGAGGCAGGAGGGGAGCAAGGGGATGGGGCGGAGTGCTGGGAAACCTTTAGGCCCGTCGTCGCCGGAAGGTCCGCGGGGTCCCTGCGGCCCCTGCTGGCCGATGGGGCCGGGTGGACCTTCAATATGGGCCTGCCATTTAGTTAGATTCACAAGTTGAGAAAGCTAAATTGTTCGAGCCTTCTGGACCCATGGGGCCTTGCGAGCCAGGGGCACCCTGCAAACAAAGTCCTCTAGCAATCTGTTAGGGGGAGAACGAAGCAAATTAGCCAACGGTGGGCCCTTGGGGGCCGGGGAATCCGGTGGGGCCGAGTTCTCCAGGCTCTCCCGGCTTCCCAGGCAGGCCAGGCAGACCCTGGACAGATCCAGCCTCATTTTTAGCCTAGGAGTAATAGAGCAACAGAAAGGTACCTGAATGCCCTGGTGACCCTTGAGGCCCTTCTCGCCGGGGCTTCCGGGGGCGCCCACGGGACCTTTCGGCCCTTCGGCTCCGTCCAATCCTGGAGCTCCAGGGGCTCCGCGAATGCCCTGCGGACCTGTCAACTGTCCTCTGTCAAAGCCCAGATTAGTTCTCGACTGCAACAAGGCAGCGTACCCGAGGCTCCCTGAGGCCCCTTCTCGCCCTCCGGTCCCGGGGGCCCGGTGGCTCCTGTGGCACCCTTAAAGGGTGCATTATTCACGTATCCCCCGTCCACAGGTGTCCAAAGTTAGCTGATATACCGGATTGCCAGCCTGGCCGGGTGAGCCCTGCGGCCCCGGCGAGCCCACGGGACCCTTAATCGGTGCTCATTTTGTGAAATTATTGCAAAACAACAAAAACAGCCACCTTGTCTCCCTGTCGTCCTGGAATGCCGGGCGATCCCTGGCGCCCTTCGGCGCCCTCTGGTCCCGCGGGTCCTGGTGGGCCTACAGAGCCTTCCGGGCCACGAATGCCCCTCAATTAGGCGCCCTTCTCTTCTATGTTCGCCCCTCGACAGTCCAGGGCCCCAACCGCTCGCCCTGCTCCCCCTTGGCGCCGTCCTTGCCCGCCTGGCCCGGCTTCCCCGCCTGCCCGTCCGCTCCCGCCACCCCGGCCTCGCCTCAAACTTCCTTCTACCTACCATCTTTTTTTCTAATCTTTCAGTTCATTTGATCAATATTTCATAATCTAGGCCCTAAAATTAATTGATTAATTAACGCCAGCACTTTCACTCAGCCTCCTCCAGTAACCTTTGAGGCCGGGCAGTCCAGGATTGCCGGCCGGCCCTGCCTGCCCCTGCGGTCCTTCGGGGCCCAGTGGACCCTGGCAGAGATGCAATCAGTTCTCATCCGGGCTTTGAAGGAGGCCTAAGGGCTATCACCGGAGATCCGGTAGGCCCCGGCGGTCCTCGGTTGCCGTCCAGCCCCGCGGGTCCCGGCATCCCAGTGGGGCCCGGCAGACCAGTGGGGCCTCTGTCGCCAGTCTCCCCGCGCATGCCCTGAGTGCCCGGCGGACCCGGTTGACCCTGGCGACCCTGCTCCCCTGCAGCTCCCACTGGGCCCACTTTGCCCTGTATAGCTCCCCTTGTACGCTTCTCTTGGCGGGAGCAATTTGTGGGGCCTACCGGGGGACCAGGCAGTCCTACCAGCCCACGGTCGCCTTGCGAGCCACGCTCTCCCTTCCGCCCGTCGATGCCGTCTTTGCCCTGCAGAGGTTCTGGCTGTGCAGGGGGTTCAGGGGCAGAACTGAGGAGGCAAAGGACCGCGGGGCCGCGCTCTCCGGGTAGGCCGTTGGTGCCGGCGGTGCCGGTGTCGCCCTTCATGCCGGGGATGCCGCGAGCGCCTTTGAGCCCAGTGGCACCCGGCGGACCCTGGGAAGAGGCTAGAGATTGAGGGTGAGGAGAGGCATAGAGGGTGGTCAAACGGCGGTGCCAGGGATGCCCTGCGGTCCCGCGATACCGGGGTCGCCGCGGTCACCCGGGGAGCCGGGGAATCCCGGGTCCCCAGTCTGGCCCGCTTCACCTCGGTCACCCTTCAAACGGCAACTTTCTTTAACCTTTTCTCCCTTTGCTGACGGCCAAGTGTGAAACCTTGGCAGCTGCAGCTCCTGGCAGACCAGCTGGACCCGGTTCTCCTGCCGGACCCTGGCAAAGACAAAGGTTGTCAAGAAAGAAGGTACCGGGAGGGGAATGAAGCTTTCATTGGCTACTTATATGGCTGGTATATTTGTAGCAAAGGAATGAAGACATCTTCCCCTCCCGGTCTAGAGGATGCGAAAGAGGAAGGGACCTGACGTCCGTCGTTGCCCTCGGGGCCGACGGGTCCGATGGGGCCGGGGTCGCCGCGGGAGCCCTTGAGGCCGCGGGCGCCCTGCTTCCCGTCCTTGCCCGGCAGGCCCACCAGGCCCGGCGAGCCCACCTTGCCCAGGGTCCCCTTCTCCCCTCAAGACAGGAGTCTGAAAGTGGACTTGGTAGAAGGAGGAAGGCTGGGAATGCCTTTGACGCCTGGGGGACCGTCCTTGCCAGCCTCTCCTGAAGCGCCCTTGGCACCCGGCTGGCCGGGGAAGCCTGGCTCGCCCTGAGCACCCGGGAATCCGCGCTCGCCCTAGCCATGCTTTTTCATTTACATCCAAATAGTATTCAAATTTATTTCAATCAGAACAATGCATTCATTTTCATTCTATTCGTATAAGTTTTAGTGGTTGCTGATTTTATTCCAATAAATGATTCAATTAAATAATTTGTTTGCTTTGTCACAATCACATAATTATCTTTGCAGATTCATTTGAAAAGCGTGAGAGTATGAAATATAGAAGAAGACAAACCCGAGCACCAGTGGGTCCCTTCTCTCCCGGCGGACCCTGACCACCCGCCTCTCCATCCTTGCCGGCCATGCCAGCGGGTCCGGGAGGCCCCGGCAGGCCCTGGTAGCCCCGTGGCCCCGCCGCTCCCGGCACTCCTCGACTCCCCGTCTTCCCCTACACCGCCATTCCTTCTCTCTCTTCGCACATCCTCCTGAAAGAGCTTTGTGGAACCTGAGGACCAGGCGGGCCCAACTCTCCGGGGGCGCCCTGCTTCCCGTTGTCGCCTCGTGGGCCCTTGGCGCCTGGGATGCCCTGGCACAAATCTCCTCTTGCTCATCAGTTTCATACTGATAGGAGGCTGTGATTTATGCGCACCTCTTTTTGAATTTTCCCAAATTTTCGTCAAATATATTTCGTGGATTCAAAACGGGGTACGCATAAATCACCCCCACGCTACCCAGAGGCCTAAAAGGCTAACCGGGAGCCCATCTCTTCCAGGCGGCCCCTGCGGCCCTTGCGGCCCCGGTGCACCTAAAGGGGGCATTGTAGAGATCATTTGGAGGATTTCATGGAGAGTAACCGAGTGGTCCTGGAAAGCCGCGAATGCCCTGCGGCCCCACCTCGCCCTGTGCGCCGGGCGCGCCCATGGGACCCTTGTTGCCCTGCTTGCCCTGTGCTCCGATGGCTCCCACGGGACCCTGCAATGGCAGGTAGAGCTCCACCAGTTGCTCTATTGTCAAAGAAGGTGGAGGGGGAACCGGTAGGCCTCGCTGGCCCCTCGGACCCTGAGGCCCCATTCGACCCGCCGCCCCGGCAGAGCCCTTGATGCCCGCGGGGCCCGGCTGGCCTTTGTCGCCCTGCATGCCCTTGTTGCCCGCCGGACCTCGCTCTCCCTCCAGGCCGCGGGCACCCGGGGCACCTGACAGCCCCTTCTCTTTTCTGCCACCTCTCTGCCAGCCTCACTAACCAAGCCTTCTTTCACAATCCATCCCCAGACGGCCTTCGGAATGCAGTCTGGGGATGAATTGTGAAAGAAGGCTATGCTGATTTGCACTGCGGGTGCATGGAAAAAGGCGTAAAGTGAAACCCGGCTCTCCGGTAGGTCCACTGGATCCTGCCGGTCCGGGCGGACCAGTTGCACCCTGCCGATTAAAGTGGCTCAGGAGTGGAATGGGAGGGCAGAGCAAAGCTCAAACGCGTTTGCCCTCCGGGCCCTCGGGCCCCGGCTCCCCGGGCGCTCCCTGCTGTCCAGTAATGCCCTGGGGGCCTTGGCTGCCCTTGGCGCCCGGCTCGCCCGGCGGCCCACCGTCCCCCTTCGGACCCCGTCGGCCTCTGGCGCCCTCCTCTCCAGGGTGACCCTTCTGACCCTCCAGACCCGGCATCCCGGCCGGCTTCAATTATTTTCTCTTCCTTGATCTGCTGATGTGAGGGTAAAGGGTTGGGGAACTCCGGTGTCTCCGCGCTGTCCCTTGTCTCCCGGCAAGCCCATGGGGCCCAGAGCGCCCTTCTCGCCAGGGATGCCTGCATATAAGAGGGCCCTCGGTTACAAACAAGAGATTTGGCTTGGAGATGTTTCTGGCTAATATGGAGTCAAGGGAATGATAGGGTACCAGGGTCTCCGTTGGCGCCGGGGGTGCCGCGCGGGCCCTGCATGCCGATGGCGCCCTTGGGACCCCGGTCCCCTCTGTCGCCCTTCATGCCCGTACTGCCTATCAATTATACCCTACCTAGACATCACTCTTTTTCCTCTTCTTCTTCTGCCAGCGCCTAACCAGGGAATCCGGGCGGGCCAGCAGGTCCAGGATCTCCGGCCACTCCGGGAGCTCCGGGCACTCCGTCAGGGCCTCGGAGGCTGCAAAGGGGCTCCCCAATTGCTTTACAGGAGGACAGGAAAAGGGGGGAAGCGAATTGTACCCAGGCAGTCCGGTCGGCCCCTCCTTGCCCCTCTGTCCGGGCGGGCCTCGGGGTCCCAGCCGGCCCCTTGGTCCCACCTCTCCACCGGAGCCCTTCGAGCCCTTCTCCCCGATGTCGCCCTGCTGCCCCTTCGGACCGTCCTTGCCCGCGAAGCCCTAACCCATTCTCAGCTCCCCAAGCTGCATACAAGGCCAACTGATGCCCAACCTGGTGCCCCTTCTGCCCGGGCAGGCCGGGCATCCCCGGCGATCCCTGTGCTCCCACCAGGCCGCGGGGGCCGGGCGGACCTGCCAATTGCCGGACATTGAAGAGGGATTGAGTAGCTAGAAGGGCATGGGGCTGCCGGCGTTGCCGTCGGAGCCCGACTCTCCGTCCTTGCCGGGTGGACCGGGGCGGCCGGGGGAGCCGGACTGTCCGGTCATGCCGGGCGGTCCGAGCTCGCCCGGCGGCCCCGGGGGGCCTCGGAAGCCCTGCGGACCCGACGAGCCCTGGTCTCCGCGAGAGCCGCGCTGGCCCGGCGGTCCCTCAACCCATTTCCAGCCTTGAAAAGTTCCCTTGAAATGTTGCTCCATTGAAAAAAAGAAAAGTTATAGAGTGCAAAGTTGTTCAATCTTTTCCTCAAGAAATTAATTGAGAACAATTGCTGGAGAGTGAAAGAAACCACGCGGCCTTGGAGGAACTGGACTTGCGGGCCCTTCTCGGAGCTGAAGCGGGCCTGAGCGCCTTTCCACTGCAGTGTTCCAGGCCCTCATTTGGCTTCTGTGGATATGGATGAGTGGAAGGGAATGGAACGTCAGCCTCTGCCCCGGCGGCTCCTGGCTCTCCGGGCACCCCGTGAGTTCCGGCGGGACCCGGGTCTCCCTGCAATTCCCTTTTCGCTCATGCTCTCAAGGTTGCATGGCTGGCACTTACAGTGGGTCCTTGTCGTCCTGTGGGCCCTTCATCGCCTTCTGAGCCCTAGCACAACGCCCATTTTAATCCTTCTGAAAAGAAATGAGCACAGAGACAATTGTCAGCTTACCCTGCCTCCTGCTTGCCCTTGCACATACTGCAATATAGCATTTTATGAGCACTTGCTCCTCTTTCATTCTCTTTCGATATCATATTCTCATAAACATTCCACACTTTTGCCAGTCAAGCAAAAACTCACCCGTTCCTGTCCAGAACCGCTGTCGATTTCAGCGGAATAGGCGGTGTCTGAAAAGAGGGGTGAGGAGGCTGTGAGGTTGAGCAAGCATTTGTAGGGTATGAACCAGGGACGCAGATGGGACAACATTCGCCCGGCGGCACCGCCGTCGTCTCCCCCAGGCCGCACTCCAGTCGCGGGCACTCCGGCTCCACGCACTGACTGCTCCCGCCCTCGCATCTGAACAAGCCCTCTCAACCTCTCAAGGAGGTTCTCAGGAGAGTTGCAAAGTGTCCCCATACCGGCAGATCTGGCAGGGCTCCCCCGGCAGCATCCACTCCTCCCCATCCTCGTACTCCACCCCGTCGAAGACGCAGGCGCCGAAGCGGGCCTGGATGACGCCCTGCGCCGGCTCCGGCTTCACTCCCAGCACCGCCGTCGGCAGCAGCAGCAGCAGCAGCATCCTCCTCACAGCACCCTCCCCCACCCTTCACCTCCTCATCCGCCCTCTCTCCTAGTCTAGGCTGCTTTTAGTGGGCCTCTCTTGATCCTCACAGGCCCCCGGTAGCTCCTGTTGACGCCTCTGGCCCACTTGCTGGCTTCTCTGTTTATGCGACGTTTGCCCCCCTCTTCCTCCCCCTCCACATCCCCGCCGCCCAAATGGATGCGATAGGGGGTAATGGGCTGGGTCTGAAAGTTCCCCTCCTGCCGCATCTGGGGTTGGAAGGGAAAGAGCTGGGAAGGGGGGGGGGGGTGGGGGGGGGGGGGGGTGGAGGTGAGGGGGGGTTAGGGTAGGCGCGGGTGATGTGTGGTTGAGGAAGTGGGTAGGCGAGGGCTAATGCGGAGATTTGTCCACCCAGCCCCCTCCCCTAGAGCCACTTAGGCAGGCGCGTCTGAGCCACTGGTCGGGGCTCACACTCTGTTTATTACGAGGCAGCCTTTGCGTTCTGGCTGATTTATGCCCCGGCTAGTGTGGCCCCGCAACTTGGCCCCCGCAAACTCGCACAACGCAGAAAAAACGAGCTGGTAGAGGTTCTTTGTGCTGGGCAGACCGATCCATTAGGCTGCCCGCCTTTCGCCCTGTGGGTAGTCTCAGCAGATGCCAACCAGCCACTAAGAAGTCTTCAGAGGGCTCCACTTTTTGCCATCTCTGCCGTCACTATTTCACCCGGAACTTTTTGCCGGAATGAACATTTGTCAACTGAAGTTTTCGATAGAAGAAGAGAACGCCAAGCAGAAAAAACAGCGAACAAATGTGCTGGAATGACACTGCGGAAGTAGTGAGCAGGAAATGGACTAAAAGACTGGGGGCACTAAATGTAGGACTCCCCGGTGGTGGGGGTGAATGGGAGGCTGCTTTGGCTGCCTTGAAGGCTGTCAGGACATTGCAGTGGCGGTGTGAGGATGGAAGGCACCGTGAGAGTCAGGCTGCTCCCTCCACTCGTTGCCACTTTGCCCTTCAATCCATCTTTTCTTTTTTTCAGCATTTTTCCAATTTTTCTTCAATCTGCACAGCTCCCCTCAGCCAACATGCAAGAGGTCACTGGAGAAGCTGAGAGGCAGTTCAACCGGGCTTCTCTAATGGAATGTTCCCCTTCTGTCCTGCTGCAAAGGGAAAGAGCAGGAACTGAGGGCCGTGAAAGCAAAGTGATGATCAGAAGCAGTTGAGTGAGAGACCTTGGAAATGCGGTGAAGCAGAGAGGGCGGAGCTGAGTAGCGACGGGAGTCCATGGTGGGATCCAGGTCCTGGCTCTCCTCTTTCAAGGCTGCAGTTATAGGCGTCCAAATGCCGTGAGTTTTGGAAAGGAGATGAAAGCTGGCACATTTGACGAGTCGCTCTCGCAGTCGACGATGGGCAATCTGCTCCAAACGCTCTCTTGCAGCCGGGTAGTCCTCTAGCACCTGCAGCATTGCATTGCAATCCGCTGGTCTTCTTTTGTCGAAAATATGATTTGAAATTTGAAGTTTTTGGATTTTAAATTTTTTCGTAGGCACAACTTGAGAAATAAAGATTCATGCGGATATTTAGAAGTTCTTTACATAGTAAAACTTGCAAATTCAATATTTTGACGTCATTTTTTATTTCTTTTAGCACAATTTTACGTTTTCAAATATTGTACAACTTTAGAATAAGCAAGACAAATAATTTGAGAAGAGAACCTCAGCAATGTCCTTGCGACTGAGACAGAACAGGTCACTATAGCCGACGCTGAGGACATTGGCTGTCCTTCTGTTCCCTTCTGAGCCCAGATTGAGCAGGCTGATCTCTCCGAAATAGCAGCCCGCCGTCAGATGCGCCAGTGTCGTCCCGTCCTCGCTCAGCACCCGCAGCTTCCCTCGGTTCACGATATACATCTCTTTGCCTACCTTCACAGCCTCTTTCAGTTGCTTCATTCTCCTCAATCATGCCTGAGGGAGGTGATTGGACCTCGCCTTTGCGGCAGATGAAGTCCCCGGGTGAGAAGAGGGCTGGCTTGAGGCGGAGAACGAGCTCGCAAAGGAAGCCCGGCTCTGTGTTCCGGAAGATCTCCACCTTCTTCAGAGTGTCCAGGTGCACTTGGATGGCCACCTCTGCCTGCAGCTTCCTACCTTTGCTTGCTTGGCCATGCAGAACTTTCGGCCATGCTAAACTTTCGCTTTTAGTCTAAACCTTTCTCTGCCTTCTGTCTAACCAGAGCGGCTTTGGTTAAGAAATCAGGGAGGTTAGGATTTAGGGGGCTTTAGGGCTTGCACAGTTATTTAAGCATAAGAAACTAATTGAGATAGTGCCTATCATCCTTTATCAATGTTAGGATGACCTTGAGTCGATCTGGAAGAGCGTGTAGGACCTCGTCCTCCCTGCCACTCATCTTGGAGGCCCACAGGTAGTCGAACCAGCGGATCACCTTCAGCTGCAAACCCGCCGGCACATTCCTCAGCCGCATGTACTTCTTCACCTCGTCCAATTCACCTGCAACACCCCACCCCCATACGCCTACCTCACAGGCAAAGTTTTAATGGCAGTGTTACTCTGGAATATCTTCCGCGCATGGCTCTTGCTGATGACAATGTTGGTGATGTGACCCACCACGGTGGCCAGGATCAACAGACCCACCAGACGCTCCAGTATCAGCAGGCCCAGCCCTTCTCGCCCCAGCTTCTTGCCCACCTCCCCCAAGCTCGCGTTGGCCTCAACCCCAACCTCCTCACTAACCCAGCTGTCTAAGAAAGGTTTGAAGGGTACGGAGACTGAGAAGGGGGGCGGGAATGCAGCGGCAGGGAAGAGGAGCTGAGCCCCCAGACTAAGCGCCAGGAGGTAGTTGAAGAAGCGGTCGTCCTCCGCGAAGAGCGCCGAGGGGATGAGGAGGAGGCGGCGGAGGAGGAAGACGAGGCAGGCGTTCCAGTGGAAGATCAGCGTCACCCGGTGCACCAGCACCAGCGTCCTTCAACCACTCTCATTGAGGAGGAAATGGGGTAGGAGGAGGCAGGGTGACCGAATGGTGTTTGGGTAGTTGGTGTGGCGTTCCGTGTTGTCAAGGAATGTCCAGAACTTGTAGACCTTGAAGAGGCGGACGCAGCGGACGGCCGAGACGTAGCCCACGCTCAGGTACAGGAACTCCAGCGGTAGCAGGCTACAAACAAGCTATTACCTCAAAAACCCTCCTGCTCAAACTTCTCATTACTTCCAGCAAACAGAGATGCTTCATTGCATTGCTTCAGGAAGCGAGCAGAAATAGTAGCCTGAACCTGGCTAGGTCAAGGTAGAAGGCGGCGGTGTCCATGTAGTGGCGGCGAATGCGGGCAGGGACGGTGACGAGAACCCCGTTGGCCAGAAAGCCCGTGCGCATGGAGAAGAGGATGTCCAGCAAGTAGATCGCGTCCGCGCTGTAATCGAGCAGGAACCAGCGGAACAGCGTCTCCTGCCGCATTCTTTTCTTTTCCCTCCTTTGCTTGATCCTTGAGCAAAGAAGAGCCGCCAAAACCTCCGAGATCTCGTCGAAAGCAAAGCGATAGCTGACCACCCAGAGGTTGTAGATGTAGGCTGCGGAGACCTGCATGTAACTCCAAATGCTCACCGTTCATTGTACTTTTAGTACCAGGAGAGAAAGGAAGTCTTCATCTGATGCTTTTATGGTTGCTATGTTCAAATAGCAGACGAAGACGTCCTTCCCCACCCGGAAGAAAAAGGCTGCAGAGCTAAACAATCATGGTCCAGAAGTAGGCGAAGCGTCCGGAGGGGTCGAAGAGGAAGGTGCAGCGACAGGGGCGCTTCCATCGCGGCCCGTACACTGAGCCCAGCTTGGAGCCTCCCATTCTGCTCACCTGAGACTGAGAGTGTTCCAGGATCAAGGGAGGAAGACAGAGATGAGTTGTACCTCATCTTCCTCGGTGTCCACGCGCTGCTTACCGCGTCGTATTAGACCGGCCACAGCTCGCTGCACTCCGCCCAACAAACTCAACACCAGGCCATTCTTCGCTGCTTCCAGCTCATTTCAAAACTGATTCCATGCTTCTCTCGCTTCTAATCCATTGCTTCTAATCTAATCTAAGTAAGGTAGGGAAGGCAAGGGAACTAAGGCTTCACTTCTTCCTTCTGAATTCAGGGAATATATGGATTGATTGAATGACGGTGAAGAGGGTGAACCCAGTGTGATGATAGTGATGTGTTCGGATGATGCGCTGACGTTCCTGCTCATTCATTGGCTTCGGACGCATTTTTGCCGGCAGCTCCTCGTCCGATTCTGCCCAATTCACTTTTCCACTTTTCTATTCCAAAACCCCTCAACCTTTCCCGTAGCGCAAACTGCAGACCCACAGGCCCACACTTCCCCATACATACAGGCTTGGCTAATATTGCCGGGGCTGGGTTGGAATAAGCAAGCGGAGCACAAAGGCGAGGCCTCACCGAAAAGCGTGTTTCGCCGCAGCTGTGACATCATTTCCAGCTTCCCTGCCATCCTTCTGCTCTCTCTCTACCTGTCCCTTATTTGTACTCCTGCAATCCAGTGTTTACCACTTCAGACACAGAGGAGCTTGAAACCAAGGAGCGGCCGTTAAGAGGCGACTAAAAAGGAGCCATGGCCAACTTTGTAGAGAATGAAATGAGGGCGACAGCAGAGGGGCAGAGGCAACAAAATCGGGAGTCAAAGGGGCGGCGCAAGCTTTTGGAGGGTCTGAGGAGGGGCTGAGTGGAGGGGGAGGGCGCAGAGGGGAGAGAAGGGCCGGGATTGATCCAAATGAGCCCTCTGCTCCCAGCAGAGCTCGAGCAGCGGCCTCCTATCATCACCAGGCGCCTTCTTCTCTGCCTTTCTCTCCCTCCTTCCCATCCGCCCATTCTTCTCTGCCCAAGTCGGGGAGGGGTCAGTATTTCTCGGCTGGGAGAAGAATGGGAGGATGGGAAGGAGGGAGAGAAAGAAGCGAGGCTTACATCAGATAGGCAGAGAGGGACGGAAGTGGCTGGGGGGAGGGCTGGGTGTGGAGAGTTTAATGTGCGCTGGTGTGGGCTCTGGAAGAAGCCTGTGTGGACCTGCAACCTAAGCGCTGGCGCCAATTTGCGCCCATTTGTCTTCTGCACCGAATGCTGGCTGTCCAAGCAGCGAAAGAAGGCGATGGATGAGGTGCTAAGCTTATTTATGTCAAGAAGCTTTTTTAGCAGCAAACTGGAAAATTTTAAGAGTGAGTTAGTTAAGAGAGCTTTTGTGAGAGGTTGAAAAGTGGGACGGACAAAAATTTTTACCGCCCTTTTTTATATTTTTTATTAAAAGTAGACATGTTTTTAAGACTTTTGGTAGAGCATGAGCATCCAAAACTCAAAATTCGATTTTTGGTGAATTTTTGAATGTAAAAAAACGGCCGATTTTTTAATCATCCATAACTCTAGTTCTGCTCAACGGATTTTAATGATTTGACCACCAATCGAACCGTCTCAATGAGAATAATATTTTGTTTTTTTGTTCGTTTCTCTTCGATCATTTCCTACCGAGTTATTAACAAAAAAAGTTTTTCAGTTTTCAAAATTTCAAAAAATTTATAATTTCGATGTAAAAATTTCATTTGCGCCGGACGAGACCCATTTTTTCTAAAATTTCAGGTAATTTTACATATGTGTACCATTCCATAACTTCAAAAGCCTTGTTCTAAGAGAGATATTTGAGTCTCAAAATGAAAATGCCCATTTTGCCCCTATGTTATAGCATAGGCAAAAAATGAGCAAAATATTTTTTGTCTCAGAATACTAATTTTTTGGCTCAATAAATTTCTTCTGACCCGTATCCATCTAGCTGAGTGGTTTTTAGCTTCAATTTTATCCTTTGAGTGCGTTAATTTTGACTGCAACTTTCCATATGCTACACCACTACCTATGCTACAGCATAGGGAAAAATAATATCAACATTTTCATGCTCAAGGGATAAAATTGAAGCTAAAAACCACTCAGCTAGATGGATACGGGTCAGAAGAAATTTATTGAGCCAAAAAATTAGTATTCTGAGACAAAAAATATTTTGCTCATTTCTTGCCTATGCTATAACATAGGGGCAAAATGGGCATTTTCATTTTGAGACTCAAATATCTCTCTTAGAACAAGGCTTTTGAAGTTATGGAATGGTACACATATGTAAAATTACCTGAAATTTTAGAAAAAATGGGTCTCGTCCGGCGCAAATGAAATTTTTACATCGAAATTATAAATTTTTTGAAATTTTGAAAACTGAAAAAGTTTTTTTGTTAATAACTCGGTAGGAAATGATCGAAGAGAAACGAACAAAAAAAACAAAATATTCTTCACATTGAGACGGTTCGATTGGTGGTCAAATCATTAAAATCCGTTGAGCAGAACTAGAGTTATGGATGATTAAAAAATAGGCCGTTTTTTTACATTCAAAAATTCACCAAAAATCGAATTTTGAGTTTTGGATGCTCATACTCTACCAAAAGTCTTAAAAACATGTCTACTTTTAATAAAAAATATAAAAAAGGGGGGGTAAAAATTTTTGTCCGTCCACCTATTTGATATATTTCACCTTCTCAGAAAAGCTCTCTTAATTCCCAAAGTAAATTTGTGAGTCAAATTAACATGAATTGTTGACCTATTGGATAGCCAGTAAGTGCTGGTTCAATTTAAAAGTTTAGTTTAATAATAGTTTAACATGTTAGACCACTCAGAAATCTTCTGATCCCTCCCTCGGATTGCTCCTCAGGTGCGATCATCAAGGGACTGTCCTTAGCAGAACAGGCCAAGCTTCACGCTCAGGGCCAGAAGTTCTCTCACATCATCGTGGCTGTGCTCTGAAGCACGGTTGAGAGATGTTGCTAGAGACAATACTACAGAAATGATCCTGTGAAGTATGATCTCACCTAACCACTATTACCGCAACAACTTAAATAATCCCTGAAACATCAGCATCCTGGGTAGCAGCCCAACCTTGGAGCACTGGAGGCAGCTGAGATCGTTGTCCAAGGGAAGGATGCAGGGGCCTTGCTCAGGGCATGGACAGTCATCCGCAGACGAGCTGATAGCCGAAACTTGCGCCACTCTACCAACTGCGAGCTCTGCAGCTCAGCTCTACCAAAACTCTGCCTCCTTCCTTCACCACATTGGCTCACGGCCATTGCTGTACCTCGCCCTCCAATCTCATTTCAGGATGCAAATCCTTCTATCGCTGACGGCAGGGGGAGGCGAGCATCTAGGATGGATTCGAGACCAGCTTCAGGATCATTCGCTGTCCAGCAGAGCCTCAAAGTCCTTCCTCTGCAGGCTGTCCATCGACTTCTTCACAGCCTGGTTCCAGGAGCCTCGTGGAGGATGAGGGGAGTGCGGAAAATATAGGTTCTGCGTCTCTGTCAGTACAAGTTAGCGGAGTGCATGATCATCAACGAAGGTAGACAAGCGGGCTATGGATCTTGGATTTCGTTTCCGCTAGCCTGAGTCCCGTTGCGTCTCAGAATGGAAAGCACAGCGAGAACTGCACCGCTACTGCCAATTTTTGGCGAGCCATCATTTTCCATAAAAGTTCCCTAGAGTTATAGAACAACTAGGAATGTGCCAAATACAATAAGTCTCCAGTAGCATGAAGCAGGTTGGAAGGCAAGCGAATGGGCCCGCCAGCTGTGCAGGGCCTTGAGGCTGGGTAGCTGTCGACTGCTGTCAGTAGGAAGAATGCGGTGCTGCTGGCTTTGGGCAGTGCTGGTAGGCGTGGGAGAGGCAGGCAGGTTCTACTTCGCCGGCAGCGATGCAGAGCGATTGCTGGCGGCTGAAAATGCCTTTCAGCGCCGTCTGCCGAAGCTCATTGCGGCTGAGCAGCGACGATTGGACTCCGCCATTCAGTTCATATTTCCTCATTTTTTGTCTTTTTGAGAGCCATTTGTTAACATTTTTGTCCGTTTTAGCCCCACTGAGGAATTGATGCCTTTAGCAATGGACAATAGGTCTGAGAATCTATAATGCCATCTAAAATATCTATTCTTTTCTGCTTTTCTAGATAAGGCAGAGGAGCAGTATGCATAACAAATTTCTAGTCTCATTGGAGACCTTGATGTTTGACTATGACTACAGCAGTAGAGCGGGGAAATAATGGCAGGGTCTCAGGTATTTGGAGCAGCTGAAAATGAACCAGGCCAGAATTTCGGCTGCCCTAGCCGCCGGCGAGGGTGCAGAATCGGAACTGGCGGCAGCCATTGACAACTTTCGGTTCCCCCTTCCCGGTTCTCACCGGAGCACTCCTAAGTGCCTCACGGCTTTCTCCCAGACTCATGGAAGCTCTGACCACCGGCCTAGGCCGTTTCCAGCAGGACGCCAAACGCGACCTTGCAATGGGTGAGTGTTTCGGTTGTCTTTAAACTTTACCCATTCCCTGGACTCTTTGAACGCTAGCTCACCGAGAAATAGCCAACTGTCTACCCATTGGCTGACTATGCAATTAGATGCTGACTATCATCTCCGCAAATCATCACCTTCATCGGCTACAATGCAATCATAGATGCAGAGTTGGTGGAGGCGAACGAGGACACCCAGCCCATCCTGAAGGTGGGGCGAGAAGACTTGGACGTGAGCTTGGCTGGCATCCATCGCCTCCAGCTCGTCTACAACATATCCACCCACAACATCCTCACTAACCGCATACCCGGCCTCCCACCCGGCGAACCCTTATCTGGTTCCTTCCTCCCCTCCTCCCTCCTATACCCAACTGCTTCTTCTTCAGTCTCTGAATCCCTACAGCTGGCCAAACACTGCTACCACAGCGGAGACCACGCCCATGCACTGGCCTACTTTCTGCAGCTGGAGGACAGGTTATTTTGTGCCTTGGAGGTGGATGAGGGGTGCATGGGGTATCGGCAGCAGACTGTCGGAGCTGGGTTCGGAGGGGCGGGAGGGGCTGGCCATACTCGCCTACCTCCTCCTCAAAGCCGACAGACCAGCCCTGGCCCTGCACCGGGCTCAGGCCTACCTCAAACTGGGTATAGCCCCTCATCATTCCTCAATGCACCCCTTTGTATATTTGATTCGGTCTCAAGTCGGTTCAAGTCTCCAGTTTGATGGGGAATAAAGGTGACAGTGGACTCAGGCTGGCCCAGAGTAGCCATCCACACATAGGGTACTCAACATAGGTAAAGATTACGGTATCTTGACAAATTTCCTCCACTTTACCCTCTCTGGAAGCCATATTTTGGCTCAAAACGACTGGCTACCCCCTGATTTTGGGGCATTTTTGAAATTCATCATTTACAACCCTATCTACAAAATTTTACCATCCTACATCCCAATTCGATAAAAATTAACTTAATTTCATCACCTTAAATCCAACGGCTAAATTCAAACCTTTTCCTCCACTTTATAATTTTAAACATTTGAATCAATATTTCCAAAACTAATTTCCTCACCTTCACTCCCAGACAAATCATGACACCGGTCACTACTTGACACTGGCCAACTTCGATCATAAACTTTTCAAAATCTTTACATCGGGCACTGACTGACCTCCTTTTCAAAATCTCTGTAAACGTTTGCGCTGCAAAAATCAGCGATCAAAAATCTTTGCAAACACCAAAAGAATGTTAGAAATATTTTTCAATTCTAGGCTAAAAGTACCCTGGCTAAAAGTACCCCGGCTAAAAGTACCCCAGCGAAAAGTACCCACGGCTAAAAGTACCCACAGCTAAAAGTACCCATGGCGAAAAGTACCCATGGCTAAAAGTACCCATGGCTAAAAGTACCCATGGCTAAAAGTACCCCGGCGAAAAGTACCCATCACAAATTTTCCATTTTTTAATGTTTTGGGTACTTTTTTCAGGTACTGCTTCCCCATTTGGTTTAGCTATAGTTTTCCATTAAACTTATCTTCAATTTCATTATTTAAAAAGCATGCAACAATTATCTAGGGAAGAGTAAATTAAAATTACAGGATGGTTCCTCCCTATTTTAGCACTTTTATATTTACACGCCATTTAAAGTTAGTTTTTTCAGGTAATATTTTACAAAAATTTAGCATATTGTATCGTTTAAATCAATAAAATGGCAAACATAAATAAATTAGAAGTTAATTAGACAATTTTGCATAAAATTTTGCATAAAATGAACATTTTGGATAAATCATTCAATAAAAATAGTTTGCTTCATCTGATTTATTTTGAAAACAACCTTGAAAAATGTATCCTAGTCAAAAATACCAAAAAATAGGCAAAAACCATAATGGGGTACTTTTCGCCAGGGCACTTTTAACCATGGGTACTTTTAGCCGTGGGTACTTTTAGCCATGGGTACTTTTTGCCATGGGTACAGGGGGGGAGGCCTTTTCCGTACGGCTAACTTTATTTCTCCAGCCCATCAAAAGCTAGAGGGCTGAAAATTTGCATGGAAGTAGTTCCAACCCTCAATGATCTGCAAAAAAATTTGCGGCTTAAAACATCAAGTTGAACCAGAGAAACAGTCATTTTTGTAAGGTCACTCAAAAATCGGCACACCTCGATAGTAAATTTTTGTTCACCTGACTTTGAGGCTTGATTTCTCAGCCCCATTAAATCCGTTTGAGCCCAAAATTTACAACCTTTTTACTTTTTCCATAATTTCATAGTATTCTCCAGCTGGACTGGCCCTTAACCATAGGAAAGGGGGAAAAGTGGGGTGTACTCCGAAGGCTGTTTCTCAACACAGGGAGCACCTAGAACGATAAAAATTTATATGTAAGTTAAGGACACTTAGGACTAAATTGTGTTAAATTTTGGGCTCAAACGGATTTGATGGGGCTGTGAAATTAAGCCTCAAAATCAGGTGAAAAAAAATTTACTGTCGAGGTGTACCGATTTTTGAGTTACCTTCCAAAAATGACTGTTTCTCTGGTTCTACTTAATGTTTTTAGCCACAAATTTTTTTGCAGATCATTGAGGGTTGGAACTACTTCCATATAAATTTTCAGCCCTCTAGCTTTTGATGGGCTAGAGAAATAAATTTTTAAAGTTAGCCATACGGAAAAGGCCTCCCCCCCCTGTACTTTTAGCCGTGGGTACTTTTAGCCGTGGGTACTTTTCGCTGGGGTACTTTTAGCCAGGGTACTTTTAGCCAGGGTACTTTTAGCCGCCACCCATATTTTTCATCGCTCGCAAAATATGCTTCTGTCAATGAATGATTGATTTTGAAATGAGCTTCACCAGTCAAGATAATTTTCAAAAACTCGCTTCGCTTGTCTCAAAATTATTTTCATCATAAGAACATACCTAGAGAAATAAGCATAAACTGGAAAAATCATGAACGAAAGAGGCTCCTTCACTGATTTCCCTCTTCCTCTCCCTCCGGCATCCTTCCTCCTCCGCCTTGCCTGCCCATTCTGGTGTGCCCTTGCACACTTTGGCGCTGGCTCTATTTCGTCTTGTTTGAGCAAAGAGATCTTAGAAAGAGGTTGATTCTATAAAATAAGTTTGATGTCAAACATACGTGACCCGACCCCCCCCCCCCCGCCCCCCCGAAGCAACCAACCAACTTTTTGCCTGCGACCCCCCCCCCCGACCCCCCCCGTCCCAACCAACCAACCAAGTTTTTTCAGGACCTACCTGACCAACCAACCAACTTGGCTGGGAGGTCCCCCCCCCCCCCCGAGGCCCCCGGTCCTTCCAACCAACCAAGTTTTTGAAAATTTCATACGAAATTTACTTGTTTTGTTGGTCAATATCAAAAATTTTCCTTGCTGGCGCAAGTTTTGTGTCCAATTGGGGTTTTTAGGAGCATTTTTTCGTTAAAAAAGGCTATATTTTGCAAAATTTTCCCATTGCACCAAGTAATCAACCAACTTTGTTGAACCCCCAAATAACCCCCACCGGTGGGGGGTGGGGGCCCCCGGGGGGGGTCGGGGGGGGCCCCCGCACCAACCAACCAACTTTGACCTGGAAAAACCCGACCGGGGGGGTGAGGGGGGGTAAAATCAACCAACACCGGGGGGTTCATTTTTTAGTAGGGACACGTATGATGTCAAAGACTGATTAGAAAGAAAAACCTAAACTTAGAGCAGGCTGGCCAGGGTGTGGAGGCAAAACGGCACAGAGCATCACCATGGTTTCAATGCGCGGGTGTTTAGGAGTGACCGTAGTTTGTGGGGAGCAGGGCCGGGGGAGGACGAGGACACCAGCACGAAAGGGCGGGAGGCAGGCAAGAGCACGCGCGTTCAAATGGCCCCCCTTTCCTACCCACACGCCCCCTGTGCCCCACGCACCCCCACACTCTTCAGACTGACGAGATGACGCCTACACTTGGCCCTTTTATACTGGCTAGGCCCGTCTAGACTGTCTAGACAGCTGCACCTGGAGGGCGAATTCCGAGACACCCCTCCCAGACAGTGGAGAGGGGGGAAAGACGCAACCGACAGCTTGTCACTTAATGAGGCGTAAAGAGCAGGCATAAGAACACGCATCCATCAAAGCCGACAGGTGGGGTGAGTCATGGAGCCAATCCAGTTTTTCCGCATGTTACACGGGGGGTCTGGCTGCCCCACCCCCTTCACTGTTACAAGGGGGTCTGGTATGCACTCCCCCGCTTTTCATGCGTCTGGCTGCCCCCTCCCCCCCTTCCCGAGAGCTATATAATCCCCCTCCTCAGAGCCTCTGCATCAGTGTTCGAGCACGGCCCCTCTCTCAGCCTACCTCTCATGTCTCTCTCCAAGCTTGCCACCCCCGTCACCAACACCGTCCCCGTCTCCACCATCACCAGCTCTGCCGACATCGACTCCGACATGCTCACTCACTCCAACATTATTATTCGAAACTTTTCACTGGATATTTTTGACCGCAGAGCAGCCCGAAGGGTCTATAGAGGTTACTAAACTTTTGTCCTAATATATATATATATATATACCTGTATCTGGAAATGCTGGGCGAATTCTCAACGGATCTTGACAAAACTTTTTTTCCTGAAAGGTAATGCTATTTTAGGAAGATCTGGAGGGGTAGACCCAGAATTTGAGCATTTAAAACATTACTTTTTTGGGTAGAAAGGTTGAAAAATGGGGTATGCTGTAAAAGGCTCAATTCTCAACGGATTTGGACAAACTTTTTTTTTGCTGAAAGGTAATAACATTTTAGGAAGATCTGGAGGGGTGGAACTGGTCCCAAAGCATTTGAAACATTACTTTTTGGGTAGAAACTTTGAAAAATGGGGTATGTTGAGAAATAGCGAATTCTCAATGGATTTGGACAAACTTTTTTTTTACTGAAAGGTAATAACATATTAGGAAGATCTGGAGGGGTGGAACTGGTCACAAATCATTTGAACATTACTTTTCTGGGTATAAAGTTGGAAAATTGCAATATGTGGTTTTTGCACTGTAGTACCTGAAGTCTTGAGAGTTGCACAAAAGACTTGATTTTTTTGTTCACTAGTCTTATAGGTCAATTCTTAATCTGTGCTTACTTTTGAAATTGGTTGAGAAAACACAGACTTGATTTTTGAGTTAAAAGGATCACATAAAGGATGCGCTCCATGGTCACTCCATGCATCATATACTTGTTACATTTATAGACCGAAATGAACAAGAGCTGAAGCTGGGGACGGTGGCGTACCTGCTAGTTTGGGATGGCGCAAGTGAAATGGTTTGCATAAGCACTCCATTTACTGGGCAGTGCCACGCCTGGTCCGGCATTACCAATCGGTTCCCAACATCGAGGACTACTATGCCGCCCCCAAGGTCATCAACCGCAGCAACACCACTCCCTTTTCCGGTACCATCATTTCTTTCCAATCTCCTTTCAAGCTCCCTTTTGGAAGGTTTTAAGAGGCGTTTTTTTGAGATGAGGGAGAATCGGACAAACATAAATTTTTGACCCCCCTTTGTTGTGGCCTTCATCTATCATAGGACTAATCTGGACTACAGCTGAATAAAGAGCTTTTTGCTCTTTTGGGCCACTCCCTTTTGCAACATTTTCTAGACCAACATTCTCCGGGAAATTCAAAAATTATAGTCATTTTGGCGAATATGCAAGTTGTACGTATGAAAATGAGGATTATTGACAAAAATGAAAAATTAAGATTTTGGTAATCAACAACTTAATGAATGTTTTTTCGATTCATCTGCATTTTTAAAACAAACAAAGGACACAGACAGGTCAGGGACATTGTTAGCTTTCGATTGATACCCATGTTACCATAGTTTTTAATGAAAACAACACTGAAGTTGACAGTTATGTAACATAAACTCACTGAAACTCAATTTTTGGCAAATTTTTGACCTCCCTTCACGTTTGGAGCTGTTGTGAGCCCATTTCTGCATATTTTTTGCTCAAAATTGGTGGAGTTACATAAAAATGTATGGAGATTCTACCATAAAAAGGGGGTCAAAAATTTTATGTTTGCCCCCTTTGTAGAATTTGCCCTTCTATCAAATACCCTGTCTTAAAGCTGATATTTTTGGCCTGGGTACCTTATTATGTAAAATGGTGACAGGCTTTCCTCCTTTCGGTTTATCTGGGAAGGAAACTAGACTTAAAAATATGAAAGATATACAAATCAAATTACCGAATACCATCCATAACTTTTTGAAAGCCACCATCCTTGCCTGCCTCCACCCGCGCCCTGAGGCCTGGCCCAGCCTGGCTGCTCTGGGCTGCCTCCCATGGGTCAAACATCAGGTAGAAGAGGTAGGCGTTGGAGTAGAGGCTGAGGGGGATGGCGATGAGGATGAGGGCGAGGTTAGAGGCCTTGGCGAAGCAGTGGGAGTGGGCGGAGCGGAAGGCAAGGCCAACAATAAACATATTGTAAACAAGTATAATCAAAACGTTTTTTTGACCCATATAATAATAATATATACTATATATGACAAAAGGGTTTTGACCCCCCACAAACAGTTTGGGGTGGCACAAGTGAAACAGTTAGCATAAGCACTCCATTTAAAGTTCAAAAATCGTATGGTTAACAAGTATAATCAAAACGTTTTTTTTGACACCCATGACAATTTATACTAAATAAGAAAACGTATTTTTGACCCCCCACAAACATTATAGTTTGGGCTCGCATGATTGTAACAGTACCCCCTTTTAAGATAAAAAACGTATTGTAAACAAGTATTATCGAAACGTTTTTTGACCCACATAATAATTTATTGACCTGGCGCGAGGGAGCACAGCACCCAGGTCCTCTTTTCGACCCAGGTGTACGTTTTTATGGTTAATGCTAGATCTTTGATAAGGTTCTTGCTCCCGCTAGGATCAACCTATCTTTCTAATTTGTTTTGCATTGGAAAGAGCATGCACGAATTAGCCCAGACTCGCAAGAAAAGCCCCAAAATCTGTTAAGGAGAAAATGAAAGATAATGTTGCCTTCCAAACTCTTGCTGCTGCCCTGCTGTTTCGCATCGGCTACATTACTAGGTATCTCCCCCCCACTCCCCCCCCGGTTCCTTGGGCCTCACATTTTTGTTTATTCATAACTCTTCATTTCAAGTCCTAACCCATATGCCCCAGTAGTGTTGTGGTGTAAGCTATTGCACTTTGAGTTGAAACTGGCAGGTTTGAATCCTTCTAAAGCATTTATTTTAATTTTTGTATAATTAAAGTTGAGTTGGTTGAACATTTTGGTATCCTGTAATTAAGTTCAAAAATCGTATGGTAAACAAGTATAATCAAAACGTTTTTTGACACCCATGATAATTTATACTAAATATGAAAAAGTATTTTTGACCCCACACAAGCATTATAGTTTGGGCTCGCATGATTGTAACAGTACACCCTTTTAAGATAAAAAACGTATTGTAAACAAGTATAATCGAAACGTTTTTTGACCCACATAATAATTTATTGGCCTGGCGCGAGGGAGCACAGCAACCAGGTCCTCTTTTCGACCCAGGTGTACGTTTTTATGGTTAATGCTAGATCTTTGATAAGGTTCTTGCTCCCGCTAGGATCAACCTATCATTCTAATTTGTTTTGCATTGGAAAGAACATGCATAAATTAGCCCAGACTCGCAAGAAAAGCCCCAAAATCTGTTAAGGAGAAAATGAAAGATAATGTTGCCTTCCAAACTCCTGCTGCTGCCCTGCTGTTTTGCATTACTAGGTATCTCCCCCCCACTCCCTCCCCCGGTTCCTTGGGCCTCACATTTTTGTTTATTCACTTCATTTCAAGTCCTAACCCATATGCCCCAGTAGTGTTGTGGTGTAAGCTATTGCACTGTGAGTTGAAACTGGCGGGTTTGAATCCTTCTAAAGCATTTATTTTAATTTTTGTATAATTAAAGTTGAGTTGGTTGAACATTTTTGGTATCCTGTAAAAGGCTCAATGGATTTTGACAAACTTTTTCCTGAAAGATAATAAAATTTTAGGAAGATCTGGAGGGGTCGAACAAGTCCTGGAGCATTTGGGTAGAAAAGTTGAAAATTTAGGTATGATGGAAAGGAAGCTACTGATCAGTTCTGAAGGTTAGACTCAACCAACATAGCTTCTCCTTCTCCTTCTCCTTCTCCCTCTCTTCTCCCTAGGGCTTCCCATTTTTCTCCTCTAGGGGATTTTTCTCTCCCCTAGGAAGTTTTTGTATTTTAGGTATGTCCTATTCCCCCATGGGCCCGCGGGAGCGGGCCGGGTAGTGGGGCCAGCCTGGGGCCTAGTGGAGAAGGAGAAGGAGAGTGGAGAAGGAGAGGGAGAAGGAGAGAGGAGAGAGGAGAAGGAGAAGGAGAAGGAGAGACTGGTTAGACTGGTTCATGTGTTTTGTGTATTGTTTTATGTGGTGTTTGTTTTATCCAATGTATTCATCATCTGTTTATCCAATAAAAACTAACACATATATATCACACTTGATCACTAGGGTCCAACAAATCATTAGATATCCATTCTGTATACTTTGGGGGCCATCCAAAGAAATTCACAAGAGCTTCTTTTTTACCATTTCTAGTACGAGTTTCAAATATTTCATCATAATATTTTTCACTGGGGTCAAAATCTACTTGCTGTAATTGGTGTGGGTAGTAAGCTCCACGGATAATTGCCCCAGTCATGTCCTGGACAAGTCCTGAAGGGATAGGGGTACCTTTTTTATGCTTGATAACCTTGAAAACCTCATCCGACCATGTACCCCGCCACTCCTTTTGTAGATGGGGGATACGATCAAGGCTAACACGAACATAACTACCCACAGGGGGTAGTGTTTTAGAAATCTTCCCCCCACGTATGGGGGAAATCTTCTCTGGGATCACAAGAGGATCATTTATGATTTCCAGGGGGCGTAGTTTTGTAGTACTATGTTTTCGAATGTTATAATTTTCCAAGAAAATGGGGAGCATTTCCAACCATCGCCAGCTTCCACTGCTCTCCCAAAATCTTGCCAAGTATAGTCTTATAGTTCTTATAAGCCTCTCAACCCCAGGAACTTTCTTATCAGAAGTTGAAGTATAGTTCCCTATTTCTTTCTCTGTAAGCCAATTCTGAACCTCAGCTGACATAAAAGACTTTTCCTGATCCCAAAATATTGTACTCACATTAAAGGGGAGGTGGTCAATCAAATACTCTAATCCTGCTAGGGTTGTTTCAGCCCATTTCTGCTTTAATGGGTAGCTGGCAGCAAATTTAGAATAAGTATCATATGCTAGTAAAACATAGTTGTAACCATCATTGTCAAAGGCCACCATTTGCATATCCATCAAATCAATCTGAAGATATTCTCCAACGAAATTTGATTCAACATGATTTCGAGGGTAAATTCTCCTTGCAGGTCGAAGTTTTGTGTAAGGTATTTGCTTCCTAAGAAACTCTTTTACTTCCTTTCGACTAACTTTCAAACCTTCTATCTTGGCGCGCTTGTAGAGGGCGTCTTGACCCCCATAGCCCCCGCCTTTGTCCCCATAGTAAATCTTGGCAAGTGATACATCGCTTTCCATGGGGGACGCTGCTTGACTCGGGGATTCCGAAACTTGACTATCCCCTTTGACTGAAGCCATTGCTGAAGGTCTATTGGAATATCTGGCTTAGAATAGGGTATACATGCACTCATGAGTAAATCATAGAACATAGCAGAGGTTTCTTTTCCATTTATTTTTATAGTACCTAACTCATTTGGCATTATTTCAAATTCCCCTGTCTCTCTAAGCTGCTTAAGTAGTTTTGCTCCACAGCTTTGAAGTGAGGGGGACAAATATGATAACCATTTTTCGTCCCCTTCATAGAAACTTTCCTGAGTCTCCTTGGTAGACTGCTTCTCAGAGACAACATCCGAAACAGCTGGACCAATAGTCGACTCATCAAAGTCAGGAATGGGTTGATGTTCTCTTGATACGGGAGTACTAGAGGTGGGTGCTCCTGAAAAGGCAGGGTGCTCTGGATGCTCTCCTCCTGAAAAGGTAGGGTGCTGCTCCCCTCCTGAAAAGGTAGAGTGCTCAGGGTGCTCTCCTACTGAAAAGGTAGGGTGCTCAGGGTGCTCTCCTACTGAAAAGGTAGGGTGCTCTGGGGTTGGGGGTGTCTCTTGGGTTTGCACTGATCTTGTTGCAGGAATAGCAGTTTGTGTAGACATGTTCACCAGCCCAGAGGTAGGAGTTTGTGTAGATGTGTTCACCACCCCAGAGGTGGGAGTTTGTGTAGATGTGTCCACCCCAGAAGTGGAAGTTTGTACAGATGTGTCCTGTGTTGAAGTTTGTGTCTGAGCGGTGTCTGACTGTGCTGGCTGAATTTTGTCTTTCAGGTCTTCCCAACAGTCCTCGGCAACTACAACCCAGCGACAGAAGGACATGATGCTGCTATGTGTATGACAAGGGATATATCTCCAAGTAGCAACTCTCTCTTTAAGTAAACTTTGACTTTCTTATCTAGTAGCTGACTCACCAAATCAGAATGGGAATCAAAGTAACGCCTTTGAACCACTGTGTGTGGAACAGAATCAACAACAATAATGTTGTAAAGAAGATTGAGGAGTGACTTTGTAATCTCTAGGTCACGAGATTCCTGCTCAATAAGCTGTTTTATATCCTCCTCGTTGAGCTTAGGAATCTCCTTTATTTTATTGATAAGTAAACCATCCATGGTTTTTTATAGTAATGAAAAACTAACCTCCTTATATACTTTTCGAAAAAGTATAAATAGGGTCAGGTTTATTCATTCTCAGATTTTTCCGAATAATATGGAACATACTCTACCTACAGTAATTACCCTGCAGACATTCGTATCCAAGAGTCTGCAAACTCAGCGCTACCCCAACGCTTACAAACCCGTGATCGGGATATCAAACTCTGAATACTCATCTACGCTTGTCTACAACCTCCCTAGACAATTTCGTTTCAACGAGCCAACCTCTGCTCGCCTAATCTGGGTTTATCCAAAGCCAGATAAACTATCCTGGATACTAGCTGATTTTGTTCAGCCCCAGCCCTTCAACACAGGCTACAAATCCATACTAGGCTCCACTGCTATGCTAACATACACAACAACAAAGCCCTGGATTCCACTCATGAATGACTTTATACCTGACTCTGGCAGCATAAGAGTAGAGTCTGTGAATGGAGGGGAGGTTGAATACATAAACTTCCTTACCCTTCAAATAGAATTAGCCCCCACCAACAAGACTTATGATGGAGCCTAAAGCAATAGTTGACTTTGATACCAGACTAAATCTCCCTAACCATGCCCTCATAATAGGTGCAACTCAGTCTGGTAAAAGCACACTAGTTCTAAACCTTATCTCAAATGCCAGATTATTCAATCCGCCCCCAAAAAAAATAATCTTCTACTATGATCAAATGCAGGATAAATACTTGGAAACCAAAAGAAATCTAGCCAAAGAAGGGGTTGAACTCTTACTCTGCAAAGGCTTCCCAAAGATAACTCTTGAAGATATCGCAAAGGAGGACTATCAAACCATTCTTATAGTAGATGACTTTTCTGAAGAAGCATCATCAAGTAAAGAACTTGCTCGTATTGCCACCAATGGGAGACATAAAAACCTCAGTCTTTGGATCATCCTCCATTCACTTTTCAACAAAAGCCCAGAGTCACGAACAATTGCTCAAAATGTTCGATGGTTTTTCTTTCTTCCTAGTGTAAGACTAGAATCACAACTACGAACATTTGGTTCCCAACTTGGTATGAAAGAAAGACTTGTATATGCATTTAAAAGGGTTCAGGAGGACCCATGTCTCTCCAACCGCTATCTCACAGTGGACACGGGACCACAGACACCGGACATCATGCGTGTTCGCTCCCATGTACATGATCCTGTTCGACAATATGTATTCATGTGACCCTGAAAAAGTATATAAGGAAACATAAAGTCATTTCATTAATTCATTTATGAAAAAAACTAAATGGCTTATACTACTCGTCCTGCTATTATACCTGCTGACCTTGGATACCATACTCCTACATCTGGTCACACCAGCTCTAAGACCACTACGACCAGAAAGAAGGTAGCCAAGAAGCAAAAGACCGTAAAACCCAAAAAGTCCAAGCCCATTGCCCCAAAGAAGCCTTCCCTACCTGATCAAAAGAAGAAGCTACCATGGAAGTCAGCGAAGTAAACCCCATAGGCTATGCTCATGGGGAAGTAAAGGACCCTGAGCCCGAACTCAGCTACTTTGTTGAGCAAACTCTGAACCAGGGTCTGAATGATGGTGCAACTGCAGCCTTCCTTTTCCCCGGACACCCTACCCGATTCACACGACTGAACACCATTATCTCAAAGACACGTGTGTGTCTAAGACGTCTGGACAACACTGTCCCTACCCCAGATGAACTAAAGGGGAAAGTTGTCCTGTTGGATGCTCAAGGGACACACTCCCTTTGGGGATCACAGGAGACCAGGATAAATGAAAACAGTATGTCAATCCATCCCTATTACCCATACACTACTACCCTTTCCCGAATGCTAGGGACAACACCTGCCATGCGAGACAATGTATGGAACAATCTGGATGGTTCATGGAATCTTGACATGCTTCCACAAGGAAATATTCAAGGGCTAAAAACAGTACCCTCTGAATTCGTCACGGAGGGTGAAAAGCTCCTGGGGAATGGTATAGAGCTGATTGGACGTGTGTACAGTGATATACTCATGAGCGCCCGTCAGTATCTCCCCCCAAACACATCTCTGGGTCTCTATTTCCGGAGAGCAAATGACACTTTTTCACTGGTGTCCCCAGATGGGACAATGGTGAAATATAAGCCCTACATCACTGAGATGAAAATCCGGATGAACTACCTGAAGCTCCCGGACATTGTCTCCCCACTCATTGAGAGCAAGATCTTGCATGGGTCAGGGCTAACTTTCAACCGGCTGCAGTGTAAGACTAGGACCATAGCCAAGGGGCAGACCTACAAGACCTGGCACAATTGTCTAGACTCTGAGCCACTGCCCAACCGAGTCTATCTCACATTTGTGAGTCAAAAGGCTATGTATGGGAACATCAACTATGTTTCCACATACTTTGAAAACATGAACCTAACCAACCTGATGTTTAGGCTGAATGGGCAAAACCTTCTTGTCCAGCCCATTCAAGTTTCATTTGCACTCAATGAGGACAAAACGGACCTGGACATGACAAAAACCAATGCTCGCGAGGGCTACCTCTCAGTCATTGAGTGTCTAGACCAAGTGAGCAACCAACTGTCTCTCTACCGGATAGGCTACACCTCGTACCTTCATGGGAGCACAATCTATGCTCTAGAGTTTGGGAAGTGTGGGTACAAGGCCTCTGAAAGTGGATCTCTTGACATTGTGATGGGATTTGGGGTAGATGGGATTCCAGAAGACTGCGTGGCAATGCTGTTCACAGAGGCCACTGAAACCAAACCTATATAAGGCTTATAATATTCATTGTAATGGAAAAAGATGGAGGTAAATAAATTATGCCTTGTTGTGCCTATGGCCTTCCTAAGCATCCCTGTAACAGTTTTGCTGACCTATGAGCTAATTTTACTGAATAAGTTTATTCCTACTGCAAACTGTAGTAGTGAGCAATGTCCTGTGGATCTGATAAAAAGACCGATGAGATGGGATACCTGTGAAAGGACCTGGATAATGGATGCAAATCCGAAGAGCATGGTAATGCATTGTCGGACAAAGGATTTTAAGAGACGTGAGATATCATTTTACAATGAGACCAGTTTAAAACTGAAAAAGAAGTATGGAACTTGGATGGCAAATAATGTGAAAAAATGGTTAACTGACTGTGTGTACAAGACTTGTGAAAGAATACCGATAAAGGATCAGCTGGCCCCAAACTGTACACACATTTCAATATATGAGGGGAATATGCTTTGCTCAGATGATGATCATACATTTACTTCTCTTTGGTTAGGTGATACTGATTATGCTGCAGCTGGTGTATATGATGTGTTGAATTTCCTAGTTGAGATTCATTGTTGAAATAAAGAAAAATGTGTTGTTGAACCCCTGCAAAACATGTAAAGAGAATGCAAGTGATGAAAAGCATGAAAAAAAGGCTTTTTCAAAAAACAGTCAAAAAAGAGGGGGTAAGTAGTTGGATTGGATGTAAAATGGGGTGTTTTGAATAGGTTTTTTCCTGTTTTTCTCAAAGATACAGTAATCTTTACTTATGTTGAGTACCCTATGTGTATAGATAAATTTGTAATGCAATAAATACATAAATCTTTTAAACCGCCAAAAAATGCGCTTACATTTTAATTTATATTGACAAAGTTTTTAAAAGCTTGCGGTTTGGTCGTGAAAATTTCGTGCCATTTCGTGCAATTTTGGCAGCTATATCAGAGCATTTTAGGAAAATTAAAAGTTTTCCATTAATTATGAATGAAATTGACAGTACACAGAATTCGGTCTGGGAGGTCATCTTTCCGAAGCCTGCGATGCCGCACTTGTAACTGAGATAAAGATAGATTCAGCTAATCGAAGCCATTTCCAGGATCTCAGCTCGAGCCAGTACCAAAAACGAGGACAAGCAATTCTAATTTCATTCGTTTGTCTCCTTACCTTTCCTAGAATCAACAGACATTTTGACAATATGCTAGTTCCACGCCTCTGACAAAGGAGGCGCGACCATCTTTCCAGAACTCGGCCTTGTGGCTTCGGTCGAAAGCGTTGGCTTTTTTCTTTCAAATTCCATAAATCAAAAACTAGATGGATTTGAAATCGCCATGATCTGATAAGATTTGATCCATTGATCAGCGATTTTTTAAAAACAATGCGACTCCAAGCGTTGATTTCCCTCTAAGAAATGAATAGCGTTCAGGGTGATGCTATCCTCTGGTACAGCGAGCTACCGAGTGGGAAAGCCAGCAAGTTGAAGCATGTGGACTGCCCACACCTAGCTGGTCGCAAGGTCAGCACTCGTCAGTGGCTCCACCAATCGGTAACGCCATTCTCTTCTTTCCATCAGCAAAAACTTTGATGTATAAAGGATGGCTCGCAACCAGCCCAGTGTCGTCTGAACAAAGATGCGCATCATGCAGTTGATGGTTTCATCATGGCCTAGTTTTGAGCACTGCAAGTGGATTCAGGAAGAAGGGAGTGTATTTTGAAGGCTGATAAAAATTTGTCTTTACGGTTAGGAGCTTGCATTTTGTTGACAATAACATTGAAACGTTTTACAAGTTTTGAAAGCTTCGCATATTTTTGAACCAAAGCCCAAAATTTCTGCTCAAAAACGCTGAGCGCTATTTAAAAAACCGCGTTTTTTGTATGTCCTTGAAGTGTCTTATTTTTTGCACCCCTTTCAGTTTCATCACCCAACTGATTGCAAGGACTGATTGGACTGCCTTTGCTTGTATGTGTCATCCTCCTCTGCTTCTAAAAACACTAATTCTTCGACAAGCACCTACCACCCACCTGAAATGATGCGAACTGCGGAGGTGATGAAAGTGATGGACTTAAACCAAAAAAATCGCCGACAAACCCAGGAAAGACAAGTGATTCATTCCAGAATGGCAGGCGGGCTTTAATCAGGCCCAGCCCCCTCCATTGATGAGAAAGGCGCCCCTCCCCTCGCCACATTCCCCAAATCTACGAGCCCTCTAAGCCTCCTGGCACCCGGAAGAGAAGCTCCTCCAGCCAGCCTCAGTGAGAGCAATAGGCGAATTTGGCAACGATTCTTCTTCCCATCCAAGGCATTGTGGAAAGGTGGAGCTGGGGCCATTGTGCATTCATGTCCGCCGCCATCTATCAGCCGTCTCAGCTGATTGCGATGCCGCTTCAGCCTCCACTCATACTCACTGGGCCTCCTACACACCCACGCATCATGCGCTTGCCACCTGGTAAGTCTGCTTGGTCTTCTGGATTTGACACCTGGGTCACATTGTTTGACTTTGCCTACTCTACCAATTTGGCGCTACTTGAAACAAGTTTGGCTTGGGAAAATGATGCGCCTGTTGCCCTGCGTGTGGAGCAAAATGAAAATTAGAATTTAGGTGCTGTGATGATGGTGATGACGGGACTGGTGCTGGTGAACGGGGAGCTGAAGCGAATGGGCCTCACCAGGGGTGGCATCCTCCGTCGCAGCTACAACCCCAACCTCCGCTTCGCTGACAGCCTTCAAGCTCTCCGTGTATCTAGGGTTGGTGCTCCCTTTATTCCTTCGCTCCTTAGTCCCCTCAGTTCGTCCTCATGTCCTTCGCTATCCATTTGAGCGGACTGTTTTTGCTGTCTCCGTCACTGTGTCTCGTCTTGCATGCGGAAGGCTGCTGTGTAGCAGGAGGAAGATGCGAACGAGGGGCTGGCCTTGCTTCACGAGGTGCTTCAAGGAAGTTTTCGCTATCGTCGTGATCATCTGTCTTGATTACCCGTCCTTCGCTATTTCTACCATGTCTTCTTACTTACCATTCCTCTAAATGATGGAAGCTTGGAATGGTACCAAAATAGTTGGCTGACCAATTGAGCCAAAGCAACCATTGCCCAAACAGCATTTTAAATATTTTTTCTAGTCTTGGCACATGAATAACGGCGAAATAATGTTTCAGAAAATGAGAACCATATCGATACTTTTTGTATGAAGAATGTTGTTACTTTCAAGATTTACTATCAAGTTTTAGGGAACTGCTCATTCTCAGACGAAGCAAAAACCACTTAACCCCCAAATTAGGGTACACTATTATTAATTTTTGCCGGTCTAAATTGAGGCGAGAGGGCCCAGCGAACTGAACCAGCAGCGCCTACAAGAGTTGTTCCGACTCAGCGGTGGCTACTTCATTCCTCGCGAGGCTCACAGCGACATCTTTACTCCCAGAGCTTTGGCAATCCCTTTTCTATCTGCCAATCGTAAATGGCGCAGCCTGTTTGAGCCAGTTTTCCTACCTTTCACAGCAACACTACAACGCTTGTTATCTTCAAACAAAAAGCTCTAGATTGAATTTCAATATTTTTGTCATACTGATGTAAAAGTCAAATCAGTTCATTTGTGGGTCCATCGTAAACACAATTAAATTCATTTTCAGAGTGAGCGATAGTAGTTCAATTTTGGAATTGTTGTAGGGTCGCGTGCAGGGCTACGGGGTGCCGGTGGTGCGGCGGGCGGCGCTGGGGGGCCTCAACCACGCCTACGCCGTCACCGGGAAACCCGTCATCCGGGACTCCGATGTTTCGCTGCGCTTCGGCCGACGCTGAACTCAAACCCCCACCCGCCCCTCTTCCTCTCATTGGCACCACAACTTGGGGATGACTTGTTGATGAGGCAAAAGCAGCACTCTTGCAGCCCATCAAGGAAGCCACATTGAAGCAAGACATCGTGACGCATGGTTGAGGCAACCTTAAAAATGGAAAAAGACATTTGTAATGTTGAATGCATGATATTTTAGGGACATTCAAACGCAGTCTGCGTCATTCTCAGCGTTGAATACATCAGAGGAAAAGGCCAAGACGTCGGTGCCAATTAGGCCATGGCAATTGTCCATCAATTCTAAATGTGTTCCACAGGGTCGTTGACTTTTCACTCAGTCCCTATGCCTAACGAAACAGGTCTGACTAACACTTTAGCGTTGGCCTGCACTGTCAACTCTTAGGACAAGAGCTTCTGAATTTTAGCAACTTACGGCTGCCTTAATCAATCTCTGAGCTGGCATGAGGCTGACAGTTTATCTGCCATTTCTGCTGCTGTTCCTGCAGCCTTCCATGGTTATCTTTCCACAAATGTAAGCATTCCTCTGTAATTAAAAGTCATCCCTTCAGAGCACACGAATAAGGCGTTCTCTGCTTCTGCCTACGCACCAGGTCATTCTTCGTGCCTCCCCAAGAGCGTCAATTGCTCTAAATTTTGAGGAAAATGTGAGTTTACATATTGCGGTAAACATCGAAAAATTCAGAAAAATTGAGGATTTCCTGGAGCCGGCAGACACGCCATCGATGGAACAGAAACTAAAGGACGCCATTCGTCTGAGGGCTCTGCAGCAAAGCGACCGAATGCCTACTTCCCCACTTATCTTCATCATGCCTTAAGAAGTGCTTCTTGCATCAGTGAGCATTTGCTCTTCAACAGATCTTGCTTGTCTAACTTGTGAAAAAATAGAGTGAAAAGCATTAGAATGTAGTCTGCATTTTTAGAAGGCGCAAGGATTTGTTTACACTGCTACCCCATTTCAAGCTTTTGTTTTGGTTCAATAAAAACGCCGAAAAAAGATAAAGCAGCAGTCAATTCTCCTGATGACCGTACCCCAAAAATAAGCAAAGGCGCATGGCGTTAAAAATGCGCAGTTTAAGTGCGCTTTCGCTGGTTAGAAAATATGATATTTGGCAATAGTATGCTTCGAATTTGATCACCAACAATCAAAATTGAAAAAAACTTGCAATCAAAAGAGCCTAAAATGGGAGCTCGACATCCACTAGAGTTCGAGGTAATCGCCCGCTGCTCCACCACCAAGGCCCGGGCCGCCAACATGCGCCTCCCGCACAGCCTTGTGCCGACGCCAGTTTTCATGCCTGTGGGCACCCAGGTTGAGTTTTTCTCCTGTCTTTTTGAATGCTGCTGAGCTTCAGTTTCAAAGAGTTTCAGTTTTTTACTTTAAAATAGGTTTTTAACAAATTGTCGAACGACACAAATTTGCATTGAATTGGATGTATTTGGAGGCTAAATTGGACTTTATTGACAGGGAACGCTGAAAGGAATGCTGCCTGAGCAGGTGGCGGACCTGGGCTGTCAGATAATGCTCAGCAACACCTACCACCTGGGACATCGGCCTGGCCATGAGGTTTGCCAAGAATTTAGCCTATTTTCACTCTTTTCTCGAGAGCTCACTTAGAGCACGCAATATGGCTGCATCTGACAAATTCATCATTTGAATTTTCAGCTACTTTGGAAGTGAAGAAAGGTTGCGAAAACAGACTGTATCGAATTGCATGCAATTGGAGATCGTGGCGGCAGCGGGGGGCTTGCATCGCTTCATGAACTGGCCCCGCTCCCTGCTCACAGACTCGGGCGGATTTCAGATGGTTTGCGGCTCCTTTCCGCTCCAAGAGGAGCCTCAAGGTGCGTAATGAGTTGCAGGTCTCGCTGAGCAAGCTGATGTCAGTGTCAGAGGAGGGCGTCTGCTTCGAGAGTCCGCACACGGGCGAGCAGCTCCTCCTCACCCCCGAGAAGAGTGTGGAGATCCAGAATGCCCTCGGCGCTGACATCCTCATGCAGCTCGACGACGTCGTCCACGTACTTACCACCGGTTCCCCTCACCCTTAACCTCCTGCTTCGAGAGTCCGCACACGGGCGAGCAGCTCCTCCTCACCCCCGAGAAGAGTGTGGAGATCCAGAATGCCCTCGGCGCTGACATCCTCATGCAGCTCGACGACGTCGTCCACGTACTTACCACCGGTTCCCCTCACCCTTAACCTCCTGCTTCTAGAGTCCACACACCGGCGAGTAGCTCCTCCTCACCCCCGAGAAGAGTGTGGAGATCCAGAATGCCATCGGCGCTGACATCCTCATGCAGCTCGACGACGTCGTCCACGTACTTACCACCGGTTCCCCTCACCCTTAACCTCCTGCTTCTAGAGTCCACACACCGGCGAGCAGCTCCTCCTCACCCCCGAGAAGAGTGTGGAGATCCAGAATGCCATCGGCGCTGACATCCTCATGCAGCTCGACGACGTCGTCCACGTACTTACCACCGGTTCCCCTCACCCTTAACCTCCTGCTTCTAGAGTCCACACACCGGCGAGCAGCTCCTCCTCACCCCCGAGAAGAGTGTGGAGATCCAGAATGCCATCGGCGCTGACATCCTCATGCAGCTCGACGACGTCGTCCACGTACTTACCACCGGTTCCCCTCACCCTTAACCTCCTGCTTCTAGAGTCCACACACCGGCGAGCAGCTCCTCCTCACCCCCGAGAAGAGTGTGGAGATCCAGAATGCCCTCGGCGCTGACATCCTCATGCAGCTCGACGACGTCGTCCACGTACTTACCACCGGTTCCCCTCACCCTTAACCTCCTGCTTCTAGAGTCCACACACCGGCGAGCAGCTCCTCCTCACCCCCGAGAAGAGTGTGGAGATCCAGAATGCCCTCGGCGCTGACATCCTCATGCAGCTCGACGACGTCGTCCACGTACTTACCACCGGTTCCCCTCACCCTTAACCTCCTGCTTCTAGAGTCCACACACCGGCGAGCAGCTCCTCCTCACCCCCGAGAAGAGTGTGGAGACCCAGAATGCCCTCGGCGCTGACATCCTCATGCAGCTCGACGACGTCGTCCACGTACTTACCACCGGTTCCCCTCACCCTTAACCTCCTGCTTCTAGAGTCCACACACCGGCGAGCAGCTCCTCCTCACCCCCGAGAAGAGTGTGGAGATCAAGAATGCCCTCGGCGCTGACATCCTCATGCAGCTCGACGACGTCGTCCACGTACTTACCACCGGTTCCCCTCACCCTTAACCTCCTGCTTCTAGAGTCCACACACCGGCGAGCAGCTCCTCCTCACCCCCGAGAAGAGTGTGGAGATCCAGAATGCCCTCGGCGCTGACATCCTCATGCAGCTCAACGACGTCGTCCACGTACTTACCACCGGTTCCCCTCACCCTTAACCTCCTGCTTCTAGAGTCCACACACCGGCGAGCAGCTCCTCCTCACCCCCGAGAAGAGTGTGGAGATCCAGAATGCCCTCGGCGCTGACATCCTCATGCAGCTCGACGACGTCGTCCACGTACTTACCACCGGTTCCCCTCACCCTTAACCTCCTGCTTCTAGAGTCCACACACCGGCGAGCAGCTCCTCCTCACCCCCGAGAAGAGTGTGGAGATCCAGAATGCCATCGGCGCTGACATCCTCATGCAGCTCGACGACGTCGTCCACGTACTTACCACCGGTTCCCCTCACCCTTAACCTCCTGCTTCTAGAGTCCACACACCGGCGAGCAGCTCCTCCTCACCCCCGAGAAGAGTGTGGAGATCCAGAATGCCATCGGCGCTGACATCCTCATGCAGCTCGACGACGTCGTCCACGTACTTACCACCGGTTCCCCTCACCCTTAACCTCCTGCTTCTAGAGTCCACACACCGGCGAGCAGCTCCTCCTCACCCCCGAGAAGAGTGTGGAGATCCAGAATGCCATCGGCGCTGACATCCTCATGCAGCTCGACGACGTCGTCCACGTACTTACCACCGGTTCCCCTCACCCTTAACCTCCTGCTTCTAGAGTCCACACACCGGCGAGCAGCTCCTCCTCACCCCCGAGAAGAGTGTGGAGATCCAGAATGCCCTCGGCGCTGACATCCTCATGCAGCTCGACGACGTCGTCCACGTACTTACCACCGGTTCCCCTCACCCTTAACCTCCTGCTTCTAGAGTCCACACACCGGCGAGCAGCTCCTCCTCACCCCCGAGAAGAGTGTGGAGATCCAGAATGCCCTCGGCGCTGACATCCTCATGCAGCTCGACGACGTCGTCCACGTACTTACCACCGGTTCCCCTCACCCTTAACCTCCTGCTTCTAGAGTCCACACACCGGCGAGCAGCTCCTCCTCACCCCCGAGAAGAGTGTGGAGATCCAGAATGCCCTCGGCGCTGACATCCTCATGCAGCTCGACGACGTCGTCCATGTACTTACCACCGGTTCCCCTCACCCTTAACCTCCTGCTTCTAGAGTCCACACACCGGCGAGCAGCTCCTCCTCACCCCCGAGAAGAGTGTGGAGATCAAGAATGCCCTCGGCGCTGACATCCTCATGCAGCTCGACGACGTCGTCCACGTACTTACCACCGGTTCCCCTCACCCTTAACCTCCTGCTTCTAGAGTCCACACACCGGCGAGCAGCTCCTCCTCACCCCCGAGAAGAGTGTGGAGATCCAGAGGGCTGTCCTAATATTACTAATCCCATGGGACAGGACAATCAAAATTGGGTCCACTCCTAATAATACTTAAATCCCATGGGATCCCCTTGGGATTGTCCCATACCCAGGGGACAGGATTTGGTGGGTCCACTCCTAATATTACTTATTGTTCTCTGTCCCCTGTCCCACGCCACAGACACCCTCCACTCCTAATATTACTTAAATTCCATGGGATATCCCCTCATTTCGTGGGACAACCACAGACAGGGTGGGGGGTGTCTGTGCATGAGGGACAGAATGAAAAAAGACGGAAATAGGTCTAGTTTTCATTGAGAATTTGATTTACAACTAATTTTGTTGAGTATTTCTTGCTTATTTCAGCTTGAATTCAACTTTTTGAATTCCGGCTAATATTACAAGACTGTCACATGGCTGTTCTTTAACGTTTCTGAGCATTTTTCTTGGAGGTGCACTCATAATGCTATCGCAGCAGAATAATCGGGATTTTCCACAGAATTTTGCTGGCAGAGGAGGAGATGGACGAATTGGAAGAGGGGGCCCAGATTCAGCCTCATCCCACTCCTCCATCATTTTCTACCTCCTTCTCTTCTTTACTGCTTATGTGCCGTTTTCCAGAAGCTCTCTGCATCTATTCCTAGTGGGAGCCATTTCAGCATTCAATCAATTATAGTTGCGCATTTGCTTTACACTCTCCTCTATCCTGTGTCTCATCCCTCATCCCTTGTTCCAAGCCAATCCTGTGGTCCGCTCCTATTATTTGTCTTCTGATCCCATGGGATAGCAGCATTAATAATAGGACTGAAAAAGCAATCCTATCCCCAAAAGAAGGGACAGGATTCATTAATATTAGGACAGCCCTCAGAATGCCCTCGGCGCTGACATCCTCATGCAGCTCAACGACGTCGTCCACGTACTTACCACCGGTTCCCCTCACCCTTAACCTCCTGCTTCTAGAGTCCACACACCGGCGAGCAGCTCCTCCTCACCCCCGAGAAGAGTGTGGAGATCCAGAATGCCCTCGGCGCTGACATCCTCATGCAGCTCGACGACGTCGTCCATGTACTTACCACCGGTTCCCCTCACCCTTAACCTCCTGCTTCTAGAGTCCACACACCGGCGAGCAGCTCCTCCTCACCCCCGAGAAGAGTGTGGAGATCCAGAATGCCCTCGGCGCTGACATCCTCATGCAGCTCGACGACGTCGTCCACGTACTTACCACCGGTTCCCCTCACCCTTAACCTCCTGCTTCTAGAGTCCACACACCGGCGAGCAGCTCCTCCTCACCCCCGAGAAGAGTGTGGAGATCCAGAATGCCCTCGGCGCTGACATCCTCATGCAGCTCGACGACGTCGTCCACGTACTTACCACCGGTTCCCCTCACCCTTAACCTCCTGCTTCTAGAGTCCACACACCGGCGAGCAGCTCCTCCTCACCCCCGAGAAGAGTGTGGAGATCCAGAATGCCCTCGGCGCTGACATCCTCATGCAGCTCGACGACGTCGTCCACGTACTTACCACCGGTTCCCCTCACCCTTAACCTCTTGCTTCGCTCTAGAGTTTGCCCAAAACTAATCTAGGTCTGTTTCCAGAGTTGCCCAAACTCCACCTATTCAATCGGTGGCCAAAAATGCAGGACCGCGAGTTCGCGAGGCGATGGAGCGAACGCTCCGCTGGCTGGACAGAAGCTTGGCTGCCAACCAAAGACCCACAGAGCAGAATGTCTTCGCCATCGTTCAGGGCGGCCTCGAACCTGAGCTGAGGCTTCTCCTTTAGGCTGTCAGGTGGGGGGAGAAGAGTGGTTGTGCTGAAGGCGGGAGTGCATAGGAAGGATGCGAGAGCGAGACCTGCCCGGCTTTGCCATTGGCGGGCTGAGTGGAGGGGAGGAGAAGGATCAGTTCTGGCGCATTGTCAGCCTATGCACTGAGCATCTGCCCGATGACAAGCCCAGGTATGCTTAGAAGAACCTAATCGATAGCTCCGTTAATTTGAACTCAACAAATTAGTGTTTGAGGTTTCAACACAAAATTTGAGAGGGTTTTGGAGAATTTAGAAAATTGCTAGAAAATGTCGACCACAATGGTTTCTCTTGACTTTTAATTTCCTTGCTATATAGAGGCCTATAAGGGTGGATGGAAAGAGAGGGGCATCGATTGTAAGACAAGATAGCAGAGTTGAGGTACGCCATGGGCGTGGGCTTCGCAGTGGACCTGGTCGTCTGCTCCGCACTCGGCGTAGATATGTTCGACTGCGTTTTCCCCACCCGCACCGCCCGTTTCGGCAACGCCCTCGTACCCACCGGCACACTCAACCTCAACAAAAAAGTGCCTCCCCTTCCTCTTCTCCTCTTCCCTCACCCGCAGTGCTCTCTGTCAGGAGTTCGCCAACGACATGCGGCCAATTCAGGAGGACTGTCCCTGTCCCACCTGCAAACGGTTGCTTCGTTTCATTACCGGGAGGGGAAGGAAGTCTTCATCGGATTTCTATCTGGCAAGCTTGATAAAAACGGATGAAGACTTCGTTCCCCACCCGGCGGTACGCTAAGGGTTGTGAATGAACGACCAGTTGCGGACTCAGTTACACGAGGGCTGGGATTTGGAATCTGCTGTGTACCTCCAAGGCCACTGCCGGATGCCATCTCATCACTGCGCACAATGTTGCCTATCAACTGCAGCTTATGCAAGGGGTGCCTTTCCCAAATATCTAGTCAGTTTTTTTTTCAATTATTTTTTTCTGCAGATTCGAAATGCCATCCTGGAAGACCGCCTGCCCGAATTTGTGCATCATTTTATGCAGCTACAGTATCCGGATGCCAGCAATATTCCAGAGTGGGTCCGCAATGCCCTGGCCAGTGTCAATATCATTTTATAGCGGATTTATTTCGGTGTCATTGCCTAGATTTCATTTACAAGAGTTGAGGACACTGCAATCTTAAGTTTCATAGCAAATATTCGGATATGACGCTCGTTTAGAAGATGTTCTGCTGATGGAGAAGCGATTCATGTGCGGCTCCAGTTTCAATCCCAGTGCACTCTGATGAATGGAAAAAGAGCGTCCCATTTCGTTTATGTAATGCTCAGCGAGAAGTCATTAGCCAGAAAGAAGAATTGTTTTACGCAAATCTGCCGCATTTTTACTCCTGCAACAGTCATAAGCATCCTTTCACTGAACTGAAAGACTGATACCGTCGCGAGCCAACAACCGCCCTAACCTTTTTCAGGGCTGGACAGGGATGGAGCTGAAGATGGAGCTGAAGGTGGACAGCTTCGCGGAGTCAGAGGCCAAAGAGGGTCTGAAGGTGAGCTTAGCGGAGGTGAGAGGTTTCAAAGAGGAGTGATGGAGAGGATTGAGTCCATCCTGGAGCAGTCCTCGATCCCGGTGCTGAAGCAGTTGGCGCAGAGCGAGCGTGGCTGGCGTCGTGCTCTCTGGGCAGCCGCCACCATTGCCTGCTTCCTCGGTTCATTTGCTTAGGGGGAAGGGAATGAGGAACGAAGACTTTGTTGGCATTTTTAGAATTTTTACTTTTCTATAGATGTACAATGTTGCGTCTGAATCTGCCTGAAAAATGCCGCAGCATTTGTTCTGAACTGTCGATTGGGCATTCTAAAATGCTTAATTTTATGCTGCAAAACCAAAAAAAGATTGCAATATCTGACAAATTATACGTTAGGTAATTTTTTAATTTTCATTTATTTTTTCAATTTTTGCAAAATATTTGATTTGAGAAAAATGTAAATTTTTGCGTGTCCTAAAAATTAGGCTTATTTGGGGAAGGGGAGGCAAAATAAAGAAGAGAAATTAGAGAAGGCGTGGCCCCACCAAATCCTGTCCCCTGGGTTTGGGCCTAACCTAGGGCCTCCGCACCGTTCTATGTATGATTAGGAATGGAATCTTCATGTCTGTACCGCATTGGATGCGTAACCTATTATTGGACAGCCCTCTGGACAAAGATTTCAGAGATCAAGGTGGAATGTTCGCCGGTGTGTGGCTTTTGATAGGGTGTTTAAGGGTGAGGGGAACCGGTGGAGTACGTGGACGACGTCGTCGAGCTGCATGAGGATGTCAGCGCCGAGGGCATTCTTGATCTCCACACTCTTCTCGGGGGTGAGGGAGGAGCTGCTCGCCGGTGTGTGGACTCTAGAAGCAGGAGGTTAAGGGTGAGGGGAACCGGTGGTAAGTACATGGACGACGTCGTCAAGCTGGCATGAGGATGTCAGTGCTGAGGGCATTCTGGATCCTCACACTCTTCGGGGGTGAGGAGGAGCTGCTCGCCGCCCCGTGTGTGGACCCGATAAGCAGGAGGTTAAGGGTGAGGGGAACCGGTGGTAAGTACGTGGACGATGTTGTTGAGCTGCATGAGGATGTTTTTTTATTTTTTTTTTTTTTTTTTTTAAAAATAATTTTTTTTTTTTTTTTTAAAAAAAACCTTTGTGTGTGGACTATAGAAGCAGGAGGTTAAGGGTGAGGGAAACCGGTGGTAAGTACGTGGACGACGTCGTCGAGCTGCATGAGGATGTCAGCGCCGAGGGCATTCTGGATCTCCACACTCTTCTCGGGGGTGAGGAGGAGCTGCTCGCCGGTGTGTGGACTCTAGAAGCAGGAGGTTAAGGGTGAGGGGAACCGGGTGGTAAGTACGTGGACGACGTCGTTGAGCTGCATGAGGATGTCAGCGCCGAGGGCATTCTGGATCTCCACACTCTTCTCGGGGGCGAGGAGAAGCTGCCCCGCCGTGTGTGTGGACTCTAGAAGCAGGAGGTTAAGGGTGAGGGGAACCGGTGGTAAGTACGTGGACGACGTCGTCGAGCTGCATGAGGATGTCAACGCTGAGGGCATCCTTGATTTCTCCAGACTCTTCTCCGGGGTGAGGAGGAGCTGCTCGCCGGTGTGTGGACTCTAGAAGCAGGAGGTTAAGGGTGAGGGGAACCGGTGGTAAGTACGTGGACGACGTCGTCGAGCTGCATGAGGATGTCAGCGCCGAGGGGCATTCGGGGTCTCCACACTCTTCTCGGGGGTGAGGAGGAGCTGCTCGCCGGTGTGTGGACTCTAGAAGCAGGAGGTTAAGGGTGAGGGGAACCGGTGGTAAGTAAGTGAACGACGTCGTCGAGCTGCATGAGGATGTCAGCGCCGAGGGCATTCTGGATCTCCACACTCTTCTCGGGGGTGAGGAGGAGCTGCTCGCCGGTGTGTGGACTCTAGAAGCAGGAGGTTAAGGGTGAGGGGAACCGGTGGTAAAGACGCGGACGACGTCGTCGAGCTGCATGAGGAAATGCCTCAGCGCCGAGGGCATTCTGGATCTCCACACTCTTCTCGGGGGTGAGCAGGAGGAGCTGCTTGCCGGTGTGTGGACTCTAGAAGCAGGAGGTTAAGGGTGAGGGGAACCGGTGGTAAGTACGCGGACGATGTTGTTGAGCTGCATGAGGATGTCAGCGCCGATGGCATTCTGGATCTCCACACTCTTCTCGGGGGTGAGGAGGAGCTGCTCGCCGGTGTGTGGACTCTAGAAGCAGGAGGTTAAGGGTGAGGGGAACCGGTGGTAAATACGTGGACGACGCCGTCTAAAACTGCAGTGAGGATGTCAGCGCCGATGGCATTCTGGAACTCTCATTCTCATTCTCGGGGGTGAGGAGGAGCTGCTCGCCGGTGTGTGGACTCTAGAAGCAGGAGGTTAAGGGTGAGGGGAACCGGTGGTAAGTACGTGGACTACGTCGTCGAGCTGCATGAGGATGTCAGCGCCGATGGCATTCTGGATTCTCTTCAACACTCTTCTCGGGGGTGAGGAGGAGCTACTCGCCGGTGTGTGGACTCTAGAAGCAGGGGGTTAAGGGTGAGGGGAACCGGTGGGAAGTACGTGGACGACGTCGTCGAGCTGCATGAGGATGTCAGCGCCGAGGGCATTCTGGATCTCCACACTCTTCTCGGGGGTGAGGAGGAGCTGCTCGCCCGTCTGCGGACTCTCGAAGCAGGAGGTTAAGGGTGAGGGGAACCGGTGGTAAGTACGTGGACGACGTCGTCGAGCTGCACATGAGGATGTCAGCGCCGAGGGCATTCTGGATCTTCACACTCTTCTCGGGGGTGAGGAGGAGCTGCTCGCCCGTGTGCGGACTCTCGAAGCAGACGCCCTCCTCTGACACTGACATCAGCTTGCTCAGCGAGACCTGCAACTCATTATGCACCTTGAGGCTCCTCTTGGAGCGGAAAGGAGCCGCAAACCATCTGAAATCCGCCCGAGTCTGTGAGCAGGTAGCGGGGCCAGTTCATGAAGCGATGCAAGCCCCCCGCTGCCGCCACTATCTTCAATTGCATGCAATTCCATACAGTCCTGTTCTCGCAACCTTTCTTCACTTTCAAAGTAGCTGAAAATTCAAATGATGAATTTGTCAGATGCAGCCATATTGCGTGCTCTAAGTGAGCTCTCGAGAAAAGAGTGAAAAATAGGCTAAATTCTTGGCAAACCTCATGGCCAGGCCGATGTCCCAGGTGGTAGGTGTTGCTGAGCATTATCTGACAGCCCAGTTCCTGGCCCACCTGCTCAGGCAGCATTCCTTTCAGTGTTCCCTGTCAATAAAGTCCAATTTAGCCTCCAAATACATCCAATTCAATGCAAATTTGTGTCGTTCGACAATTTGTTAAAAACCTATTTTAAAGTAAAAAACTGAAACTCTTTGAAACTGAAGCTCAGCAGCATTCAAAAAGACAGGAGAAAAACTCAACCTGGGTGCCCACAGGCATGAAAACTGGCGTCGGCACAAGGCTGTGCGGGAGGCGCATGTTGGCGGCCCGGGCCTTGGTGGTGGAGCAGCGGGGCGATTACCTCGAACTCTAGTGGATGTCGAGCTCCCATTTTAGGCTCTTTTGATTGCAAGTTTTTTTCAATTTTGATTGTTGGTGATCAAATTCGAAGCATACTATTGCCAAATATCATATTTTCTAACCAGCGAAAGCGCACTTAAACTGCGCATTTTTAACGCCATGCGCCTTTGCTTATTTTTGGGGTACGGTCATCAGGAGAATTGACTGCTGCTTTATCTTTTTTCGGCGTTTTTATTGAACCAAAACAAAAGCTTGAAATGGGGCAGCAGTGTAAACAAATCCTTGCGCCTTCTGAAAATGCAGACTACATTCTAATGCTTTTCACTCTATTTTTTCACAAGTTAGACAAGCAAGATCTGTTGAAGAGCAAATGCTCACTGATGCAAGAAGCACTTCTTAAGGCATGATGAAGATAAGTGGGGAAGTAGGCATTGGGTCGCTTTGCTGCAGAGCCCTCAGACGAATGGCGTCCTTTAGTTTCTGTTCCATCGATGGCGTGTCTGCCGGCTCCAGGAAATCCCCCTCAATTTTTCTAAATTTTTCTATGTTTACCGCAATATGTAAACTCACATTTTCCTCAAAATTTAGAGCAATTGACGCTCTCTGGGGAGGCACGAAGAATGACCTGGTGCGTAGGCAGAAGCAGAGAACGCCTTATTCGTGTGCTCTGAAGGGATGACTTTTAATTACAGAGGAATGCTTACATTTGTGGAAAGACAACCATGGAAGGCTGCAGGAACAGCAGCAGAAATGGCAGATAAACTGTCAGCCTCATGCCCCAGCTCAGAGATTGATTAAGGCAGCCGTAAGTTGCTAAAATTCAGAAGCTCTTGTCCTAAGAGTTGACAGTGCAGGCCAACGCTAAAGCGTTAGTCAGACCTGTTTCGTTAGGCATAGGGACTGAAGTGAAAAGTCAACGACCCTGTGGAACACATTTAGAATTGATGGACAATTGCCATGGCCTAATTGGCACCTACGTCTTGGCCTTTTCCTCTGATGTATTCAACGCTGAGAATGACGCAGACTGCGTTTGAATGTCCCTAAAATATCATGCATTCAACATTACAAATGTCTTTTTCCATTTTTAAGGTTGCCTCAACCATGCGTCACGATGTCTTGCTTTTACGTGGCTTCCTTGATGGGCTGCAAGAGTGCTGCTTTTGCCTCATCAACAAGTCATCCCCAAGTTGTGGTGCCAATGAGAGGAAGAGGGGCGGGTGGGGGTTTGAGTTCAGCGTCGGCCGAAGCGCAGCGAAACATCGGAGTCCCGGATGACGGGTTTCCCGGTGACGGCGTAGGCGTGGTTGAGGCCCCCGAGCGCCGCCCGCCGCACCACCGGCACCCCGTAGCCCTGCACGCGACCCTACAACAATTCCAAAATTGAACTACTATCGCTCACTCTGAAAATGAATTTAATTGTGTTTACGATGGACCCACAAATGAACTGATTTGACTTTTACATCAGTATGACAAAAATATTGAAATTCAATCTAGAGCTTTTTGTTCGAAGATAACAAGCGTTGTAGTGTTGCTGTGAAAGGTAGGAAAAATGGCTCTAACAGGCTGCGCCATTTACGATTGGCAGATAGAAAAGGGATTGCCAAAGCTCTGGGAGTAAAGATGTCGCTGTGAGCCTCGCGAGGAATGAAGTAGCCACCGCTGAGTCGGAACAACTCTTGTAGGCGCTGCTGGTTCAGTTCGCTGGGCCCTCTCGCCTCAATTTAGACCGGCAAAAATTAATAATAGTGTACCCTAATTTCGGGGTTAAGTGGTTTTTGCTTCGTCTGAGAATGAGCAGGTCCCGTAAAACTTGATAGTAAATCTTGAAAGTAACAACATTCTTCATACAAAAAAGTATCGATATGGTTCTCATTTTCCTGAAACATTATTTCGCCGTTATTCATGTGCCAAGACTAGAAAAAATATTTAAAATGCTGTTTGGGCAACGGTCGCTTTGGCTCAATTGGTCAGCCAACTATTTTGGTACCATTCCAAGCTTCCATCATTTAGAGGAATGGTAAGTAAGAAGACATGGAAGAAATAGCGAAGGACGGGTAATCAAGACAGATGATCACGACGATAACGAAACCTCTTCCCTTGAAGCACCTCGTGAAGCAAGGCCAGCCCCTTGTTCGCATCTTCCTCCTGCTACACAGCAGCCTTCCGCATGCAAGATGAAGACACAGTGACGGAGACAGCAAAAACAGTCCGCTCAAATGGATAGCGAAGGACATGAGGACGAACTGAGGGGACTAAGGAGCGAAGGAATAAAGGAAGCACCAACCCTAGATACATGGAGAGCTTGAAGGCTGTCAGTGAAGGCGGAGGTTGGGGTTGTAGCTGTGACGGAGGTATGCCACCCCTGGTGAGGCCCATTCGCTTCAGCTCCCCGTTCACCAGCACCAGTCCCGTCATCACCATCATCACAGCACCTAAATTCTAATTTTCATTTTGCTCCACACGCAGGGCAACAGGCGCATCATTTTCCCAAGCCAAACTTGTTTCAAGTAGCGCCAAATTGGTAGAGTAGGCAAAGTCAAACAATGTGACCCAGGTGTCAAATCCAGAAGACCAAGCAGACTTACCAGGTGGCAAGCGCATGATGCGTGGGTGTGTAGGAGGCCCAGTGAATATGAGTGGAGGCTGAAGCGGCATCGCAATCAGCTGAGACGGCTGATAAATGGTGGCGGACATGAATGCACAATGGCCCCAGCTCCACCTTTCCACAATGCCTTGGATGGGAAGAAGAATCGTTGCCAAATTCGCCTATTGCTCTCACTGAGGCTGGCTGGAGGAGCTTCTCTTCCGGGTGCCAGGAGGCTTAGAGGGCTCGTAGATTTGGGGGAATGTGGCGAGGGGAGGGCGCCTCTTCTCATCAATGGAGGGGGCTGGGCCTGATTAAAGCCCGCCTGCCATTCTGGAATGAATCACTTGTCTTTCCCTGGGTTTGTCGGCGATTTTTTTGGTTTAAGTCCATCACTTTCATCACCTCCGCAGTTCGCATCATTTCAGGTGGGTGGTAGGTGCTTGTCGAAGAATTAGTGTTTTTAGAAGCAGAGGAGGATGACACATACAAGCAAAGGCAGTCCAATCAGTCCTTGCAATCAGTTGGGTGATGAAACTGAAAGGGGTGCAAAAAATAAGACACTTCAAGGACATACAAAAAACGCGGTTTTTTAAATAGCGCTCAGCATTTTTGAGCAGAAATTTTGGGCTTTGGTTCAAAAATATGCGAAGCTTTCAAAACTTGTAAAACGTTTCAATGTTATTGTCAACAAAATGCAAGCTCCTAACCGTTAAGAAAGAATTTTTATCAGCCTTCAAAATACACTCCCTTCTTCCTGAATCCACTTGCAGTGCTCAAAACTAGGCCATGATGAAACCATCAACTGCATGATGCGCATCTTTGTTCAGACGACACTGGGCTGGTTGCGAGCCATCCTGTATACATCAAAGTTTTTGCTGATGGAAAGAAGAAAATGGCGTTACCTATTGGTGGAGCCACTGACGAGTGCTGACCTTGCGACCCGCCAAGGGTGTGGGCAGTCCACGTGCTTCAACTTCCTGGCTTTCCCACTCGGTAGCTCGCTGTACCAGAGGATAGCATCACCCTGAACGCTATTCATTTCTCTGAGAAGAAAGTCAACGCTTGAGGTCGCATTGTTTTTAAAAAATCGCAGCTCAATGGATCAAATCTTATCAGATCATGGCGATTTCAAATCCATCTAGTTTTTGATTTATTGAAGCTGAAAGAAAAAAGCCAACGCTTCCGACCGAAGCCACAAGGCCGAGTTCTGGAAAGATGGTCGCGCCTCCTTTGTCAGAGGCGTGGAACTAGCATATTGTCAAAATGTCTGTTGATTCTCGGAAAGGTAAGGAGACAAACGAATGAAATTAGAATTGCTTGTCCTCGTTTTTGGTACTGGCTCGAGCTGAGATCCTGGAAATGGCTTCAATTAGCTGTATCTATCTTTCTCTCAGTTACAAGTCCGGCATGCGCAGGCTTCGGAAAGATAACCTCCCAGACCGAATTCTGTGTACTGTCAAATTCATTCATAATTAGTGGAAAACTTTTTTATGATCTTCTGAAAATGATCTGATATAGCTGCCAAAATTGCACGAAATGGCACGAAATTTTCACGACCAAACCGGCAAGCTTTTCAAAACTTTGTCAATATAAATTTAAAATGTAAGCTTTTTTTTCGGAAGTATTTCTGATGGCGGGAGAGTTTATTATTTATTGCTTACAAATTTATCTTCAGTTAATTCTTGCTCCTTCAAAAAATATATCGTAAATCTAATTTATGAACCTTTACTTTAAACTGGTTTTATTAATTTGCCTGGGTCAGCGATGATCCTATCAAATAACTTAGGTTACCCCCCCAGCTGCTGACTCTTCTGCACTGACACCGAAGCCAGTGTAGTGCAGCACTCGCTGATGGTACTTGCCCTTTGACTTTTCAGCAACGGGCGGCTCTGTTTCCCTTCAGGCCATTCCATTTTAGGTTTCTTGTGATCTTCAAAGGAAACCTACTCCTTTCCGCCTCTTCTTGGTCCGGCAGCCAGTGAAAGAGGTCGCCGATCTCCTCCTCCTCTCCTGCTTCCCATCTTCAGGCTTGCTGATGTTGCCCTTCTTGTCCTCCTCCACCACCTCCAGTGGGCCTTCCTCCTCGCCCCTTTGGTTGACTGCCAAGACAGCCTCCAGATCCTTGGGCAGCAGGGGAGGTGAGTTGGTCTTTCTTTGCCTCCTCTCCACCCTTCTTGGTTTCGTTGAAGCTACTAGCATTGACAGCTGGAACCATACCGCTGTCCAAACGGCCTCTGGAATGGGCCAATTTATGGGTTCTGATAGAGAAGAACACGGCAAGAAATTCTGGGAACATTTTAGAGAGGCAGTTGAGAACCTGGCAGTCTATTTGGCCCTCTACGTCGTTTCTTTGTGTGCCAACAGCCTTCAGTATGAAACAGCATTCTCTTCTAAGCAGACCAATAAGTATGCATGGGAGGATGACCTTAGCTTTGGCGTACTCCATCATCTCCTCCGCCTCTCCTCCACTCCACATGCTCACAAATCGCAGCACCAGAGGTCTGAGGTAGTTGCAGGCTCGGGCAAACCGTCTGGTACATGCAAAGCAGCACCTGAAATGCAGTACGGAGACCTTGGCCGGTGCCAGCTTAAGCGCTGGAGAGTTTCGCTTCAGGTAGCTGAAGTACTGCTTGCGGTGGCGCTTCTTCCCGAATAGGCGTCTTTGTTCCTTCTGTTCAATGCATCACATCGTCTACTTCCACTTATGTACAGGCGAAAGCCCAAGCCGTTCTATGGTCGAAGGGTGCTGCACAGATTCGATAGGCCTGGCGCTGCTTTGTGCTCAGCTCGTCTTCCATAAGAGGAAGTGTGGGTGTTGTTGGCCGGCCTTGAGCCGCCTCCTTCATCCTCTCAGCCCATGCTGTCATCTGCTCATCGCCTGGCTCTGCATCTGTCCTTTCATGGGAGGCCAACGGATGGCTAATCTGGACCAAATTGCCTCTCTTCTTCCCCATCAAACAGGAGTCTTGAACCGACTTGAGACCGAAGCAGATATCGAGGGGTGCTTTGAGGAATCACTGGTGGACAGATCCCCGGTTTGAGGTAGGCCTGAGCCCCTGTGCAGGGCCAGCGCTGGTCGGTGGGCTTTGAGCAGAAGGTAGGCGAGTATGGCCAGCCTCTCTCGTTCCTCCGAACCCAGCTCCGACAGTCTGCTGCCGATCCCCATGCACCCTCCTCATCCACCTCCAAGGCACAAAAACTACCTGTCCTCCAGCTGGAGGAAGGAGGCCAGCGCATGGGCACTGGTCCTATGAGCAGTGTTTGGCCAGCTGTAGGGCTTCAGAGGCTTGAAGCAGAAACAGTTGGGTGCATAGGATGGAGGAGGGGAGGAGGAAATGTGCAGATGTCTCGTCGCCGGGTGGGAGGCCGGGTATGCGGTTGGTGAGGATGTTGTGGCTGGAGATGTTGTAGACGAGCTGGAGGCGATGGATGCCAGTCGGAAGTTAACCTTGAAGTAGCATGAACTGAACGAAGATGTACATTTGACGTATTGCTTGTCTGAGGGGCGGCTTTACTGACATTGAGCCTGTCTTACTCCTGTCTTGCCATTGTGTTCAATTCTTGTGCCTGTCTCTCCATCATCTGCTTGCTTGCAAACACAATATAGGCAGACTAATTGTTATTTTGATTCTAACTTTCGTCTGCCCATCTGAGGTGTATTGCATGGATCAATCCTCCTTGCCTCTTCTCCCTCTTTGGGGAGGTTCATCAATTGAACTGATGCTAGCAAGGAGTCTCATCAAAACTTGCAGCTTGGCAGGAGACTGCTCCAGAAGGTGGCCCAGTTGTGGTGATATGCAGTGGGAACGTAGCGAGAAACTCTTTCATCGTCACTGAAGGGGGTTGGTAGAGAAGGACAGGTTTAGGGCATGGTGGAGCACTTTCTAGAGCAACTGATATCGGCTTCCCTTCCACCCACCTCGTCAACGTTCAAGGTCAACAAAACCGGCTTGGGAACACGCCACAGCACTCCCGCGGGCAGCCGAGAGGGACAGGAATGATCACATCAACAACTAGTGCAGGCAGAGGAATGGGGCCTCGGATCTAAGCTACAAGCGTCGCACTACTAAGGGACAGGGGAGGAATCACAGTCCAATCCGTACAGCAACGGAACATCCTCCGAGTTAGTGGACTATGCTGGGCCGAGGACGACGTACTTCGTCATGGAAGGATGGAGTGGCAGACAAGCAGCCAAGACTCCACAATCCCGTCGGTCGAACGTCCCTTCTGTCTCAGCTTGGCTGGAGATCATTTCCGGTTCCAATCCGGGTCGAAGTGAAGGTCGTGGGGCGGGTGTCAAATGCATGACTATCGAGGCGGTCACGACGATAGAGTTTAAGACTGCAGGTGTAGTGAAAGTCGAGCTCCATCGTGTCTCGTCAAAACCATCCTGCGCTGACGTTCCGAATATCGACTTTTTCCATCAAAACACCGCTCGAGTATCTTGTGGATCCCCACCGCAACCCTGATGCCGTCGGGTTGCAGGATGTAGGTGCCGGACTGAGAGCCAAACTGCTGGAGGCAGAGGTTGCGACCGTTGTCGATCTTGATGACGAAGTTGCATCTTCTGGACTCGATCTTTGGTCTTTCCCTTTCGACCGTCGGAATGGGACTTCCTTCTCGGCTCTGAGCGTCGGTGGGTGGAGGAGCGACATCCGGCTCCGAGGGAATGGGATTGGCGGCCCTTTCTCGTCCCTGCCTCGCCTTTATCCAGACCGGGCCCATCGTCGTATCCTCTTCGAGCCAGTTGCGGATACGCTGATGCACTACTTCCGGCATTGGGTTAATACCGTCGAGGTTGAGCATCCAGGGTGGTTGAGGAAGCAACAAGATTCCCGTAGCCATTCAATCCATCCACGGAGAGTTGGCATAGTGGTCCTTGAGACGGATGGTTGGGAAAGGGCCAGACAGTGGACCGATGGCCCACCAGAACTCTGGAGGAGAGAGGGACTTATCCATGTCCCGACACGTGGACAGTTGGACTTCGGTTAAGCAGCCTCGACGTGGCTTGAAGAAGTCGAAGATCATTTGTTTGTGGACCCCATCGAAGTTGCAGCAGTCAAAGATGATCACCTTGTTGTCTAAGCACATCCCCTCGAACAGCAGCAGCATTATCTTCAGTCCTCTACTGCTCAAGCCTTGCAGCGTGAGCTTATCCGCCGAGATGTGCCGGAAGTAGTTCAGGAGTCTTCTCTGCTCTTTGGGGTCAGAAATAACATCGGTGAGCCTGAGCGTGTTACTGGTGAGGGTTCTGTTTAGACTCGACCTCCTTTGCTTCGTAATTCGCTGCTTCCCTCCAGACTTTTCGGTGGTATGAAGGTTGGTAGAAGGGGAAGAGTGAGAGTAGTTGGAGGAGGAATCCAGGCAGGACGCCTTCGATGGTGGCTCACTGTTCTCTTCGACCTCTCCTGGGACTGACTCGTCGGCAAACTTCTCCAGTTGGATCTCCAGCCGATACCGAGCTGATACTGTCAGTGAACGAAAGCGGACCTTGGGTAAGGTTCCCCAAGGAGCCTCGTCCACTAGATGACGCCACTTAGAGCACACGAGACAAGTGCGGGCCAGGCTGTGTCCATCTAGATGCCGTAAGATCAATTCCAACATCTCATTCAGCAACTGGTCGAGTGTCGGTGGTGTCACGGGAGGTAAATGGGTGTTTGAATGTGACGAATGGGGGCGGATCAGACTTCCTCTCTCCCCACTCAGCGAGAACTCAGACTTGTTGCTCACTTCGAAGTGGTCTCTGAGTTGCAGCTGTGCCTGCAGTCTTCGGTGATGACATTGGAGAGCCATCCAACCGGAGTGGCTTGAGGGAAGTCGGTCCAACTGGTCTTCTACCAGTGCGATGGCTAGAAGTACTTGATTCTCATTGCTATAGTCTTGGTAGTGGGTGGGCATCGATATCCTCTGATGGTAGTCATTGGTGGTGCTGTCCGACACGATGGTGGGCATCAGAAGCTCAAGATTGGCTCCACCAGCTGTGGTCAACGCCTCCAGAAGGACACAAGCTTCCTGGTAGAGGACGTAGCCTAAGGCCAAGAACCGCTGAACTCCTTCGTCGTTGGCGTGATGAAACTGGAGCTTGGCTAAGTTCTCCGGGTGGAAGATTCCTTGAGCCACGAGCTGTTCCACCATGGGACACCATGAAGGAATGTGGTCTTGAGTACAACTTGGACAGCAGTAGATCGCTGAGTAGTCCTCCAGTAGTTGTTGACAGACTTTCGTAAGTAGCATGACATCCGTCGGTCCCAGGATGGCCTCCAATGTTCCTTGAACGCAGGCTAGGCATAGGGGTCGTCGACAATTGTCGCAGTTGATCTTGTCTGCCGGAGCTACCCCTCGGCCACATTGGCGACAGAATGTGTCAGTGATGTGACTCGGTGCTTCCATTTGTTGTCAAATGTGTTGTCATGGCCTTCCAGTCAGTGTCTGTTCTTTCGGCTACAAACGGGTTCTGCCTTAGCCTGTCTCGCCAACGTGAAGGTCGCGGAGCACGAGTGAGATCTCTGAGGAGGCAATGAGGTGAGTGGGTCTGCGTGGAGTGTCTCATTGACCTCCCTCCAACTTCCTTTAGGTCATGATTCCTCCCGTTCCTCAAGCTCTGGTTGGTGAAGATGAACCGAGCTCACTGTATTTCCGCTCAATGTTGCTTCGTCCGCAGTCTCTTGGGTTGACTGTAGTCTTGCGTCAAGAGGGTTCAGTGGTTCGGCCATCACCCTAGCGCCCTTCTCTGAGGACGTCGTTGTCTCAGGAGGTGATTTGCTGCCTCGCAGGTTTCCTTCCTAGCGGCAGTGGGCTCATCGATGAGGTCGAGTAGGCGGAACCTTGTCCTCTCGAATCTGTCTCTTCCTTGTGTCCTCTCTTTCGTCGTAGATTGGCGCGATTCTCCTAGTACTGAGGCTATGGGGCGCTCCAGCATCCTCGTCCTAGCTTAGGTCGTGGGCGTCCATTGTCAGGCCGGGAACCATCCTCAGCTCGAAACGTGCGGGCGTAGATGTTCCGTGACTTTTCTTGCCTAACGTTCGTAGGTTGTGGTATGAGTGGCGAGTGACCGCGTACGTTTCCTGCGGCTGTCTCCTTCGCCGATGGACTAGGCCTGGTCCTGACTTATCGTTGGTGGAACGAAGTTGGACAGGTACTTTTGCCCTTCCCAGCGGCCCAAAGGGTGTTGTCGACGGAAGTGGAGAGATGTGGTAGCATAGCGTGAACATTGTACGGACCGTGTGGCCTGTGGTGTCCGTCCGTCAGTTGAAGGGGCTGAATGATCAGGTATACCGCATCTGAGGGTCCGAGATTTGTGTTTCTAGTGATCCGCTTATTCACTAGTCCGGTAGTTCCCAGTTGTATCTTCTCTCTGTCACTGTCTTGCTGGAGTGCTGGTGGGTAGGTGATGTAGTTGAATAAGCATTTGTCTAGCTGTGGTTCTCTGTTTGTCCCGTGGGAGACAGAGTGAGATGAGGCATGGGTCGACAGTTTCGGCTTTCCTCTCTGTGGTGGCGTGGTTGTATAGAGGTCTTGAGCAGGGTAGTGCAGTTGTAGGCAGCCCGGTGACAGAGTGGTGCAGTGGTTGCACGTTAGGGTCGCTGTGGGGGGCCGTCCAAAGCTGTTGAAGCTAGTCACTGCAGGTCAGTGGCTAGACTCCAAGTGGAGGAGTGAGTGTGGTTCGAGGATCCCAGTGGGTCGCGATGGGGGGTGACAATGATGAGTCAGCCACATCCTTGACACTGGTCGTCGTCGGCGGCTGAATTGCCGATGGCAGTTACGCAGACGCTATCCTCTGAGTCCCTCGGTGGTTAGAGCCAGCGTGGTTTAGGTTGTGATTACGGTCGTCCATGGAGTAGCAGTAGAAGCTGCATAAGCATTCTGGGAAGGTTGAATTTTTGACGTGTCCCAGGGGGTGGGAGGTGGGATGGACGATGTCCAGGGTTCCGCGTCTCGCTCGTGTAGGTGTGGTGCACCGTCTATGGACGGACTGTGAGGTTCCGTCTGGGCGGTGGACAGAGTAGACGATGACGAGGTCGAAACATCAGTGCATCAGATTCATTCACTCGCCGGTGGGATAGGCCTGGTATTCCCTGGTAAGCTCAGCAGAAGGGCCATTGCAACCAGTGTCATCTGGGTGTTTCTGTCCACCCCCTTGTCCACTAAGCATGTTGCAGTGTCAGTCATTCGAGCCTAGCATCTGGCGCCACCCGTGGTTCCCCTCGGTCATCCGGCGTGGTGAAGTAGAGGTTAGACGTGAAGTCCGATCTGCGGGAGATCAGGCTGGGTAGTCTCGGTTGGGGTGGTCTAAGACTCAGTCGCAGAAGTGGCAGTCGTCATTCCGAGCCGCATCATCCGTCGGAGGTCAGAGGAGGCGGATGCACTCTTCTGGCTCCCTCGATGAGCGGACTGGAGGTCTTACATTCCGGACGAGACTGAGATGGTAGTAGGCCGGAGGCAAGCCATCCTTCTTCCCGAAACGGAAGTCGGAAGAACGACCGTCCTTCTATCTTGTGTAGATGGCGACACGAGTGTTGCTAGCAGTCGTTTACTCCTCTCCATTCCCGCTCCACATGAGGACTTTGGACGGTGAAGGTCCAGTGTATCTCGCTTGGTCCGTAGGGGTAGCGAGGACGACTCTACGGATTGATAGAAGCTGTCCTCAGACTCCTCCTCACTGGTGCCTCCAGTGGTGGTGGAAGGCTCCCCTTACATTCTCCTCATCCAGTGAAGATCTGGGTCTCCCGTGGTGGTCGATGAGGGACCTTGGCCACCAATGATGGTGAATAGTCGTCCTCATCTATCAGCTGTGTCAGCAGGGTTCCTGAATGGCTGGGGCCACTGGGACAAGTGTTGGATAGAGGCGTGTGTATCCTCCATCCACTGTAGATGATCCCAGTAGCCTGCTCGAGGCCGGAGGCGTCGTTGTTGACTGACTGAGGTTTTGGCCGCCTCCAGGGGTTCTCGGATGTGAAGCCTGGTAGCTTCCGGCTTCTTGCTGGAGGTCTAAGCAGCTGGCCAGAAGATCTCGTTAGCCAGTGGCTGTAACCAGTAGACCTCGATAGTCCTCTGTTGAGGCTGGTAGCCTTGACAGTCTTCAACTACCAGTTGGACCCCTTGGCCGCAAGAGGTCTTGATGGCCTTCGGCTTGTGTTGAAGGCCTGGACAGTTGGCAGCATCGGTAGTAAGCCTGGGAGGCTTCCGGCGGCGGTGGGAAGCCTTTGCCGCCTTCAGTGTCCAGCTGAAGGTCCAGGTTTTCCGCAGTGGCTGGTAGGAGACCTTAGTCACCAGTGACCGTGAATAGAAGGCCTTGGTCACCGGCAGTGTGGCAGACAGGTCCTGAGTCGCTAGCAGTGGCTGAACACAGGTGTGATCTCCAGCCAAGACGGATGGTCTCAGTGGTCTCCGATGTCTTGTTGAGGGCTTGAGAAGTTGACAGTAGCAAGCAGAAGTTCTGTCAGCCTCCAGCAGTATGCTCAAACCCATTTGCGTTTCCATCAAATAGAAATCTTTAACGGTAGTTGGCCTCAAAAGGATTCATGGTAACTGAGGGGTATAGAGGGAAGGAAATTGCAATAATCATGTTCAGATGGAAACGCAAATGGGTTGTGTGCATTTACTGTGTCCTAAATTAGTAAATAAACCCATTTGCGTTTCCATCAAATAGAAATCTTTAACGGTAGTTGGCCTCAAAAGGATTCATGGTAACTGAGGGGTATAGAGGGAAGGAAATTGCAATAATCATGTTCAGACGGAAACGCAAATGGGTTGTGTGCATTTACTGTGTCCTAAATTAGTAAATAAACCCATTTGCGTTTCCATCAAATAGAAATCTTTAACGGTAGTTGGCCTCAAAAGGATTCACGGTAACTGAGGGGTATAGAGGGAAGGAAATTGCAATAATCATGTTCAGACGGAAACGCAAATGGGTTGTGTGCATTTACTGTGTCCTAAATTAGTAAATAAACCCATTTGCGTTTCCATCAAATAGAAATCTTTAACGGTAGTTGGCCTCAAAAGGATTCATGGTAACTGAGGGGTATAGAGGGAAGGAAATTGCAATAATCATGTTCAGACGGAAACGCAAATGGGTTGTGCGCATTTACTGTGTCCTAAATTAGTAAATAAACCCATTTGCGTTTCCATCAAATAGAAATCTTTAACGGTAGTTGGCCTCAAAAGGATTCATGGTAACTGAGGGGTATAGAGGGAAGGAAATTGCAATAATCATGTTCAGATGGAAACGCAAATGGGTTGTGTGCATTTACTGTGTCCTAAATTAGTAAATAAACCCATTTGCGTTTCCATCAAATAGAAATCTTTAACGGTAGTTGGCCTCAAAAGGATTCATGGTAACTGAGGGGTATAGAGGGAAGGAAATTGCAATAATCATGTTCAGACGGAAACGCAAATGGGTTGTGTGCATTTACTGTGTCCTAAATTAGTAAATAAACCCATTTGCGTTTCCATCAAATAGAAATCTTTAACGGTAGTTGGCCTCAAAGGGATTCATGGTAACTGAGGGGTATAGAGTGAAGGAAATTGCAATAATCATGTTCAGACGGAAACGCAAATGGGTTGTGTGCATTTACTGTGTCCTAAATTAGTAAATAAACCCATTTGCGTTTCCATCAAATAGAAATCTTTAGCGGTAGTTGGCCTCAAAAGGATTCATGGTAACTGAGGGGTATAGAGGGAAGGAAATTGCAATAATCATGTTCAGACGGAAACGCAAATGGGTTGTGTGCATTTACTGTGTCCTAAATTAGTAAATAAACCCATTTGCGTTTCCATCAAATAGAAATCTTTAACGGTAGTTGGCCTCAAAAGGATTCATGGTAACTGAGGGGTATAGAGGGAAGGAAATTGCAATAATCATGTTCAGACGGAAACGCAAATGGGTTGTGTGCATTTACTGTGTCCTAAATTAGTAAATAAACCCATTTGCGTTTCCATCAAATAGAAATCTTTAACGGTAGTTGGCCTCAAAAGGATTCATGGTAACTGAGGGGTATAGAGGGAAGGAAAATGCAATAATCATGTTCAGAAGGAAACGCAAATGGGTTGTGTTCATTTATTGTGCCCTAAATTAGTAAATAAACCTATTTGCGTTTCCATCAAATAGAAATCTTTAATGGTAGTTGGCCTCAAAACGATTCATGGTGAGTGAGGGGCATAGAGGGAAGGAAAATGCAATAATCATGTTCAGAAGGAAACGCAAATGGGTTGTGTTCATTTATTGTGCCCTAAATTAGTAAATAAACCTATTTGCGTTTCCATCAAATAGAAATCTTTAACGGTAGTTGGCCTCAAAACGATTCATGGTGAGTGAGGGGCATAGAGGGAAGGAAAATGCAATAATCATGTTCAGAAGGAAACGCAAATGGGTTGTGTTCATTTATTGTGCCCTAAATTAGTAAATAAACCTATTTGCGTTTCCATCCAGCTCACATACATAGCCTAAGGAGACATATTAGGCATAACTGCTCCAAATGTTGCTTGAAATGGCGTTTTCATGTGAAAACACTCATCAAAAAACAACGCAAATGCTTAAATTTCACATAAACACTCATGCTGCATCGCCCTGAATCATTTGCGTTACTGATTCCCAGTAAACCATTTTTTCCTTTTATTGGCAGTCACCGAATAAGACGCTCAACTCCAGGGGCCTTAACTTTCCCTGTAGTTGTGTAGTTGTGTATCTCTTTGCTATTCAACCATTCTTGCATTGCTTTAGACATAAATCCCCACTCCTTATCCCAATACAAAGTTTCTACTCTATAAGGCAACCATTGCAATATTTCTAACAAAGCCCTCTTTAAAAACTCTACCCCTCGCTTTAGTACAGGCTGTGCCTCTGAATACTTTAAATAGGTATCATAGGTGAGTAATACATAGCAATAATTATCATTATCTGATATTGACTCCTCAGTCATATCCATTATATCCACTTGTACACATTCCCCAGGGGCCAATTCAGCAAGACTGGGTCGGTGTCGCTTAAGTACTAGACACACAGTTGCGTGTCGGGGTCGGTGTTGGTGTCGGGGTCAGTATTTTCCGACACGCAACTGACCCCAATTCGGCAACAACGTGTCAATGGTGGGGGTCGACACGAAGTTGGGTGTTTTCCGACCCTGCCCCCTACCAGGGTCGGACAGAGCGACACCCAACTTCTAGACAGGTTTACAAGGCCATTATATGCCATAAATAGGTAGGTAGTTTTAGGTAGGTAGGTAGTTAAATAGGTAGTTAAATAGGTAGGTAAATAGGTAGGTAAATAGGTGGATATAGGTAGTTTTGGACCAGGAATCCATTTCTGATGTTATTTTTGAGCAAAGATGGATAAAAATTTATAAACTGAGCATTTTTTTGAAACTTTGTTTACTCGACTTGCTTGTCATATGGATCCATTAGTTATTAAAGAACATGTTAAATTTCAAATGTAATCGTGACCATTCCACTATGCTTCGTTTTGGATCAATTTGGGAAGTTTGTTTTAGTTGTCAACACCCAACTTTAAACAGAAAAGGATAGGAGAAAAAAAGGCATGTGTAACTATGAAATATTGAAATAATGAGCAGGTGGGGGTTACTGTGACAAAACGGAGAAAAAAATCAATCAAATCAATTTTGCACACTTATAAAAAAATTATAAGTAATCAATTATAAGAACATTCTGGGGCAAGGGCCTATATTTGACAGTAGTACAGCATAAATTAAAAACAAGATAATACCAGCTATCACTGATAACTCTGTTTTGCTTTGCATGGCCAATGGTGGATTGGTGGAAAATAGGACTAGGTGTAAAAACGCGGCAAAATGGAAAAAAATTAAACATTTCAAATATCAAGATTTAGGGCCAACGCAATGTAGGGCCAACGCAATTAACATCAATAACAGTACAGTCATCATAAATTTTTTCAACAAAGATTTTCAAAAATGACATTGTAAATGCAAATGATTATCTCGAGTTAATGTGCAAATAGCCTATGATTTATCAAAAAAGAAAATGCAAGGAGAAAAGTGCATGTTACATACAAGCTATATCTCAAGTCTATGAGATCCTGTGTCCTAATCGCTTCCGCAAGGCTTCATAACAAAAGGGATAACTAGCAATATCCTTCCCGAATTGAGAAACATGTAGTTAGGGGTCGGAAAACCCACAACTGCGTGTCGCTTGCTGAATAGGGGTTGACACGAAACACGGTGTTACGTGTTTTCCGGCCCATAACACTGTGTTTCCTAGCCCCAATTCGGCAAGGATTTGACCCATTCTTGCCGAATTGGCCCCAGGATGTCATGAAAGAACAGCATTGTGAGAATGCTTCTGAATAGCAGGTTTAAGTAGAGTATATGCATATTGTGAAGCTAAAAATGCCTTCACATCCCTTAAAGTAATGCCTGTTAACCCTTTTGGCTTGCTCGTAGAGGGCTTTGGCGTCACAGAAGGCATTTTCTGAGTAGAGGTTATAGTAGAGCTTCTCAAGTTGTAAAGACTTTTCCTGGGAGGGCGTGGTTGAATCAGATGATTGCGAAACTTGGTAAATTTGTGCTTCTTCAACCATTCTAGTACGTCAAGTGGCAGATTACTTGTGTTATATGGGACCATCAATGTTCTAAGAAATTCTCTCACTCTATAGTTACCCCCAAATCTTATATAGCCTTTTTCACTCATGTCAAAATCGCCAGTAGCTTTTAGCTTTTCTATCAACTCTTGAGCCTCTGCTCTATAGGACAGGGGGATAACCGAAAAATAATCCCCAGCTTTTGGTCCCCGCCGCTTTTTTAATGGCTGAGGAGGCCCTGGTGAAGGGATCGGTGAAGGAACTGGTGAAGCCACAGGTGAAAGGGGATGAGGTTGAGATGATGGAACTGGAGCTGAAGAAGTCTGAGATGATGGAACTGGAGGTGCAGAAGGCTGAGATGACGGAGCTGGATATGAAATGGGCAGAGATGCTGGAGGTGGTATATCTGATGAGAGAAGAGGTGAAGAGGAAAGAGGTGAAGAGGAGGGTGGGAGACCCACCACCTCCTTTGCCTTATCCTCACAACTGATCTCCTCTGACTTTTTGTTCAAATCATTCAAAATGTCCTCAGAAATTACAACCCACCGACAATGCATGGACATGATACACAAATATGAATGACAAGCGGAATATTCGTCACCAGCTTTTGTTGTTTCCTAACCAACTATTCCTCCTTATCTAAAAGCCTAAGCACTCTTTCAGAACGTTTATCTAGAAACTTTTTTTGAGTTGGATTAAACGATGAAGACCCTACCTCCACTATGTTATAAAGGATATTCACAATAGATTTTGTAATCTCAAACTCGGCTGATTCACTAAGAATAAGCTTCTTTATCTTAGATTTTTCACGCAAAGGAATCTTACTTACTAGCTTTGTCCAAATCTATATCACTCATTGTGATATTGCTTCCTTGTGAATTCACATACAAATGAGTTTTTTCACATTCCTTATATAGTTTTTTTTGGTCAAAAAAACTATATAAGGAACTCAGAATTAAACCATTTCCACTCATTTTAAAAACAATGACCAAACATGTTTCTGCAACCTAAACTTATCCTTCTTCAATCAAAACAACCACTACCTCCATCCCCTGAACTTCGTAAAAAGCAACAAGTCTCGCCCCTGAAACCCCAAAATATATGCTTAGAACTCGCACAAAATCCAAAAAGGAATCCTCAAAATCCAAAACTGAACCACCAAAAAAGTCCTCAAAATCCAAAACAGAACCATCAAAAAAATCCACCCAAGACTCTTCACTGTCAAGGGAGCCTTCAAAATCCACCCAAGACTCTTCACCATCAAGGGAGCCTTCAAAATCCAAGCCAAAAAGAAGCTAAAATCAGGATTGTACAAAATCACACTACCCCCCTCCAGCCCAACAAAACCCACTACAACCTCAAAAATCTCAAATACTCCCCTCCCCCCTTCCCCCTCCCCCCCTCCCCTCCCCCCCCCCTCCCTCCCTCCACCCATCTATTCATCTATACCATATATCAGCAGATGCTTATGGTATAGATGTATAGATGGGTGGGAGGGGGAGGGAGGGGGGAGGGGAAGGGGGGAGGGGAAGGGGGGAGGGGGAGAGGGGGGAAGAATGAGGGAGAATCATACTTCTTGATAGGGTTCTAGCCAACTTGCGCCCTTTGCACCTTCTCTTTCTCTCTGCTGTTCACATTCCAGTTGATGTATTGGTTGCAGAGGTGCGGCAAAAGTTTTCTCCTTGACTGTGCTGGTCGCATTGCAGCTAATGCATCGATTGCAGAGTTGCGGCAAATGTTTTTCCTTGTCTGTGCTGTTCGCTATACAAAAGATAAATCGATTGCAGAGGTGTAGCAAAGGTTTTCGCCTGTCTATTCTTTTTGCATTGCAGCAAAGGTTTTTCCTTGTCTGTGCTGTTTGCTGTGTAGCCAATGCATCGATTGCAGAGGTTCAGCAAACGCTATTTCTGGCTGACACCTGGAGCCCCCCCCCCCAAAGGTTTCACCCCCCCCCCAAAAGGGTTTCACCCCCCCCCCCCCCCCGACAAATCTCACCCCTCCCCCCAGAGTTTCACCCCCCCAAAGGGTAGATATTGAAAAAATTTTTATTAGCTCAAAATTCTTCTCTTTACATATCTCGAAATTTAAACTCAAGGAAATTTTTTCTAAAAAACTAAATACCTACTTTTTCAAATGGTGCGGCAAAGGTGTTTTTGCTTTCTGTGCTGGTCACATTGCAGTCGATGCATCGATTGCCAAGGTGCAGCAACGGTTTTTGATTGTCTGTGCTGTTCGTATTGCAGCCAATGCATCTAATGCAGAGATGCAGCAATGGTTTTCCGTTGTCTGTGCTGTTTGTTTATTGTAGAATGATAAAAACTGGTACAGAGGTACACCCAATAGTGGACGTTGAACCCTATAATCTTGTGACAAAATATTAATTATTGAGCTCACAGCGCTGAATTGAAAAATTGGTGCAGTTTGTATGTTTGGAGGGTTTGGAAGGGGTTTGGAAATTCTGAAATGCACTGATTTTACAATTTTGACTGCCACAGAGTCAATAATTATTTTAATCACTCGCTGTTTTAGGACATCCTAGAGGATATCTAGGGCTAATTTGTGGCCAAGTTTCATCAAAATCTATGCACCCACTCTTAAGTAAAATATGAAAATATTTTCGCGAAGACTTCGTTCCCCCTCCCCGGTAGCTGATTTTTGGCAGATACATCCGTCTAAATAACATTTCAAAGCTGGCAAAAGGATATTTTGAACAATTATATGGCGCAGAGCGCAATAGGTGACCGCGGAGCTAAACACCTCACAAGTCTTAACTTTTACGAGTTTTACCCAAAGAAGGGATGTTTCAAAAGGTTGGGGACCAAATCCAGAACGTTGCAGGATTTTATTACCTTTCAAGTAAAAAAAGTTTGTCACAAACCGTTGAAAATTCGCCATTTCTCAACATACCCATTTTTCAACCTTTCTACTCAAAAAAGTAATGTTCAAATGCTCCGGGACTTGTTCCACCACTTCAGATCTTCTTCAAATTTTATTACCTTTCAGCAAAAAAAAGTTTGTCCCAATCCGTTGAGAATTCGCCATTTCTCAACAAACTTCATTTTTCAACCTTTCTACCGAAAAAAGTAATGTTTCAAATGCTCCGGGTCTTGTTCCACCACCCCAGATCTTCTTAAAATTTTATTGCCATTTAGCAAAAAAAAGTTGGTCCCAATCCGTTGAGAATTCGCCATTTCTCAACATACCCCATTTTTCAATCTTTCTACCTAAAAAAAGTTATGTTTCAAATGCTCCGGGACTTGTTCCACCACTCCAGATCTTCTTAAAATTTTATTACCTTTCAGCAAAAAAAAGTTTGTCCCAATCCGTTGAGAATTCGCCATTTCTCAACATACCCCATTTTTCTTGATTTATTGCCAAAAACCAAATTCATGATGTTTCAAAAATTTGAACATGCATAAAACCATGGTTTTTCAATAAAATCAGTTAAGTTTTGCATATACCCCTGTCGTGGTGATATCTTGAAGCTATTATAAGGAATTTTGAAAATTTTTATTAATTCTTGATTTATAATCAATAACCTAAAATTTTGATTTTTCAAAAATTTAAATATTTATAATTTCATGGTTTTTCATTGAAATCTGCTGAATTGTGGCATGTAGGTTCATCTGGGTGGAATGCTGAAGTAAGGCCATGCATCTCTTGGCAACAGCCAAGAATACCTTGTTTTGAGGGGCAGTGCATCAGGTTTGAAAGGTTTTGTTTAAAGGCAGGGGTGGCATGTGCGGTTAACTGCATATGCCGTCAAGTTGCAAGGAAGCGATTTTTCGACCTGCTTCGTCTCAGTGAATTCTGAGTATAGGGATCGCTTTAAAATGAAAACATATTACACATATGTTATGGTCTTGCTACCAGTCTGACCTTGACTTTTCAGGGAAGGAAAATGTACAATTTGCATCCACTGCAAACTCCGGAATCATGGTCAGGGGTTCCTTTTAATTTTGTCACAAGTATTTGCATCTACAGTACAAGAGACATTTACAGTTTCTATGGTCCACTCAAGTCTGGAGAAACGGAGGGATTATCTATTGATGTGTCCTCGGTATGGGCTGAACACTAGAGTATTTGGCTCTAGGCATTTGACAAAAACCCCGGCCTCATGCGCAGTCCTCACCAGCTTGCTCACCTTTTATAACTGCGGTCTCTCTTTTATTATAATGCAGTGCTGTGCTGTATTTTTATTAGGAGCCCACAAGTTTAGACTAATTAATTAATGCTTATTACATGTTTCTTTTTTGGTATCATGTTTGTGGTTTATTTGTTATTTCAGTGGAGTCTGTGGCATTTTTTGAGTTTATCGAGTAAAAAAACACATCATATATCCAACATCTAAAGTCACACGTATCACAAAAAAAGAGTTATCACAGACCTAGGGCTGAGAAGAAAGCCTTTATGTCACTCTTGTTGATAACAACACTACACTTATTCAGGCTAAGCAGGGTCATGTCACTGTTTGCATCAAGGCAAATGAAATGTTGCTTAAAAACATACAGACCCAGTGATGATAGTGAGGGTGATGAGAGGCAGTCTTGTGGCACAACTTGTATTTACACTCTACCAGCCAGTTTAGCACTTGGGATGGGGGTTTGATTACATTTTCCTGCCCAAAAGAATCCATAATTGAGATGCGACTCACTAGCAGCCAACCCTGTGGGGCTAGTTGCAGATCACATATTTGGATTTTCATTTGAGTATTATTTACTAGGAACCAGCGATCATCACAAGGATTTCGAGTTGAAGTTGAGGACGTATATCTGATAGGTATCAAGCAATACGTAACTGAACGAAGTATATGTAC